>ML810549.1:173684-185934 GCA_009831015.1 Picea engelmannii | reverse complement strand
CCATATAGACAGTTTCTTGACGAGCTTAGGCTTTACCAAGAGTAAAGAAAACTCAAATCTCTACTTCAAAATTATGAATAATGAGCCAGTAATCTTACTGCTATATGTGGATGACTTATTCTTAACTAGAGAAGAAAAGCTCATCGTTGAATGTAAAAGGAGACTTGCCTCAAAATTTGAAATGAAAGACCTTGGCCTAATGCATTATTTCTTAGGTCTTGAGGTATGGCAGAGTCCTAAGAGGATCTTCCTTAACCAAGGGAAATACATGGTCGAAATCTTAAAGAGATTCGACATGCTAGAATGCAAACCCATGAATACACCCATGGAAGCGAAGCTGAAGCTGCTGGTCGATACTTCATCAAATTTGATTGATGCCACACTGTACAGACAAATTATTGGATCATTGATGTACCTGATGAACACCAGACCAGACATTTGTTTTGCCATGAACACCTTGAGTCAGTTTCTGGTAGAACCCAGACGTGTTCACCTAGTGGCTGCAAAACATGTGATGAGGTACCTTAAAAGTACAATAGATTATGGTCTCAGCTATGATGGAGATCATGATTTCACATTGAGTGGATATACTGATGTAGATTGGGCAGGAAGTGTTTCTGACAGGAAAAGCACTTCAGGATGTTGTTTCAGTTTGGGATCAACCATGATCTCGTGGCAGAGTAGGAAGTAATCTAGCATTGCTCTCATCACAGTGGAAGCAGAATACATTGCCGCATGTTCTTCTAGCTGCGAAGCTATATGGCTTCAAAAGTTGTTGACCGGCCTATTTGACTTAGAGATGAGAGCAACCTTGATTCTATGTGACAACCAGCTCTGCATAAAGATGACAGAGAATCATGTATTCCATGATAGGTCGAAGCACATAGAGATCCGCTATCATTACATCCGCGACATGGTACATAGAGGAGCCTTGAAGCTCCAGTACATTAGCATGGATGAACAGGTTGTTGACTGTTGACCAAGCCCCTATCTCGTGTGAAGTTTGAGTACTTTCGAGATAAGCTTGGCATAGTCTGAAAGGACCTTCCTCGAAAGGGGGAGTAGATGTGATGTTCCTTGCTTCTGACCCAGTTGTCAGACATAAAGCAAGATGAGATGTGTTCCTTGCTTCTAACCTAGTTGTCAGACGTAAAGCAAGATGAGATGTGTTCCTTGCTTTTGACCTAGTTGTCATACGTAAAGCAAGACGAGATGTGTTCCTTGCTTCTGTCCTAGTCGCCAGACGTAAAGCAAGATGAGATGTGTACCTTGCTTCTGACCTAGCTGTCAGACGTAAAGCAAGAAGAGATGTTCCTTGCTTCCGACCGAGTTGTCAGACGTAAAGCAAGAAGAGATGTTCCTTGCTTCTGACCGAGTTGTCAGATGTAAAGCAAGAAGAGATGTTCCTTGCTTCTGACCAAGCTATCAGACGTAAAGCAAGATGATATGATGAGACTAGTACTGAGCTTCCAGCTAGATAGTTGTGACGTAAACCCAATCTAGTATCCTGCTTCCAACCTAATGGTTGTGACGTAAAGTAGGACGAGTATCTTGCTTCCAGCTTGAGTGTTGTGACATAAGGCAAGACGATGAGATGAGACAAGTACTGAGCTTCCAGCTTGACAGTTGTGACATAAAGCCAATCTTGTATTATGATGAGTCAACCTTGTGTTGTTATAATGATGATGTATCAGTTTTTATACTAATGCATATTGATGCAGATGATGATGGCATTCCTTTGAGAATGATGATGTTGCCGATGAAGAAAACTTTCGATGATTTATAGATACTCCAGCCAAGATGATATTGATGATGTTGTCCTCCCACTTAATGATGTTGATGATGTTGTCCTCTCTCTCTCGCATGATGCTGTTGAAGAATACCCTTCTTGTTAAGGGGGAGTGTTGAAATAATGTAACTACAAAGAGTATTCTTATTATTATGGATATATTATTCATTGGATCAATCCCCATTATGGATTGCTCATGTCAGTTATTATAATAGGACCAAATCCCCTTTTGCGGATTGGTCAAAAGACAATTGTAATAGGTAGAATAAAAAGTCGGCCCCAACAGTTATTAAAGAGACCCAGAAATATAACAAAGGTGGGTTTACCCACCCAGTTTGAGAAGTCCGCCCTGCCAGTGAAGAGACACTTCACACGTGCCAGACTTGTATAAATAAAGGAGGCTAGCGCCTCACTTAGACATAACTCACTTGCTCAGTTTGAGGGATAAGTTCTGATCTGTTACCGGCAAAGGAGAGAGAGAGTGGCGCATATCTAGGAGAGGGATTTTTGTATTAGCATAAGAGATCTTTTGGCATTGTATTGGCTATCTATATTAAGGAAGTTTTGCTGGGTTTTCTTCCCCTAGATGGTTTCCCAGGATAAATGTTGTGTCTCTTGTGATTGTGTATTTCTCAATGATCTTGGATTATGCTATTGTTATCTAATGAAATGCAAACATCTATAATAATGGCTTAAACATTAACATTCTTCTCGACAATGTTGGTTTTAGGGTTCTATCATATAGTTGTTACCGGTATGGTGGGACGGTGGCTTCGTCTACTTGGTGTTCTGGTGGGGTTTGGCCTTTCAGCACTTGTTCTAGATGTTCTAATGGTTGGGTAGTGTAAATGTTGTGGCAGTGATTAGGGATTGTGGTGGTGTTGGTGGTTGTGCATGTTCTAGGTGTTCTTGTGGGGTTTGGCCTATCATGGTCGAGGCACTTAGTGTGGTCACCGTAACTCTAGGAATTTTCGTACATGCGTCTGGAGTATTCTTCTGGGCAATGTTGTTGCTAGGGTTTCAATGTATTCTTGCTACTAGTCTGGTGGGGTTTGGCCTTTTGTCATGGCTTTGTCTTCTTAGTGTTCTAGTGGGGTTTGGCCTTTTGTCATGGCTTTGTCTTCTTAGTGTTCTAGTGGGGTTTGGCCTTTCATCTTTTGTTTTAGATGTTCTCGAAAATGGTTTGGTAGCGTAAGAGTTGTGGCAATGATTAGGGATTATGGTGGCATTGGGGGTCATGGGTGTTCTAGTGAGGTTTGGCCTTTTGTTGTCAAGGCGCTTAGTGCGCTCTACACATTGAATAATCTCGTATGGTAGTTCGTGCATATTTCTAGAATATTCTTCTTAGCAGTGTCGTTGCTAGGGTTCCATTGTATTGTTGTCACCGGTTGTCGGCAATGGTTTGATGGGAATTGTGGTGGTGTTGGCAATTGTGGGTATTCTATGTGTTCTAATTGGGTTTGGCCTTTTGTTGTGGCTTCATGTTCTTGATGTTTTAGTGGGGTTTGGCCTTTTGGCTCTTGTTCTAGATGTTCTTGGTTTCGCCTTTCGTGTTGAAAAGCATTGAGCTTGCTATCTTAAAGATGTGTTTTTAGAGATTGGTTCGAGAATTTGCACAATATTTTAAGGTACGCTTATTTGTGCACTCTTTCTTTCTTATTTTAGACCTTACAATGGTTTGATTTAATTATATCTGCAACGAAGCAAGATAGATTTATTGAATATTAGAAGGCTAGGAATTGAACCCATGACCTACCTTGTGTACCTGCTTGGTCTGCATTGGGTCTCATTTTCCTTTAATGTATTATATTCATGAATATGCACCTTTGAAAACATTGTTGTCGTTTTATTTTGGAAGTATTCTTCTTAGCAGTGTTGTTGCGAGGGTTCTATTGTATTCTTGTCACTAGTATGGTGGGGTTTGACCTTTCGACTTTTGTTTTGGATATTAAATTTGAAATGGAAAATTGAATATGCAATGAAGCATATTAAATCTTCTGAAGATTGGAGTGACTAGGAATTGAACCCATGGCATGTGCTATCTAGGGGCATGCTCGGCATTGAGTCATATTTTGCTTTAATGCAATATATTTGTGAATATGTGTCCATGAAAACATCATTGTCATTTGATTTTGGAAATGGCCATAAATTTCCTAGTTGCTCATGTTATTTAAAGGCTTTTGCAATAGTTTTTTTTTTTATGACATGTCATTATTGGTTGAGATTATATTGGCTTCACTACTACCTGCTGAGAGGGGCGACTGTGTTGTAGGAGTGCCAAGGGAGAATTTTGAATAACCACCGAAGTTGCTAGCGTACTCTATTGGATGACCTTTCTTTTTGCAATATGGACTTGCTAAGTTTTTTTTGTGATAATGCAGAACGCATTTTTTTCATGATATTAGTAGGGTCAAATCGAATTTTATAACCGCCATCAACTACAGATTTGTTTGCATGAATGAAATTATTGTTTCCAACGATTCTGGCATACCATTCCGAGGTGGATCCCATTGTCGTTTCCTCAAATGATCTCATAAATTTAGGTCAGATTCATGATGGCTTCTTTCATAGTAATTTCACTGAAGATGATGATGAGACGAACCATATCCTAGACGATTACAATGAAGCTCCCTTTGTGTGAGGCACGCGATGGCTCTGATAGCGAGATTGGAGCCAGTAAGCAGGTGTTTTGACTGGTTGCAGCATATGTGTAGATTTATTGTGTGTGATGTAAGTGTGTATTAAAGTATGTATTAACTTTATAATTTGATGTGCAAAAATTAGATGATGAAGAACCGCCCAAAGAACAGATTAGCATATCTTAAGCTAGCAGTTCTTGACGTATTTCGGTGTTAAGTAAGAACATGTTCACTAGTTAAGTATGTTTACAAGTCTGTTAAAAGATGGAGATTCTTGTTGTACTTCGGTGCTTCAAGATCCCCAATTATATGTTATTCTTGTGTATATTGTTGTAGATGTGTTTAAAGAAGGTCAGTTGTATGATTGGCTACTGAAAATATCCAGTAATCAGATCACTTTCCTATATAAATATCGAAATTTGCTCTTCGGGGGAATTCCACAGATGGTAGTGTATCCATAGGATAATTCAGTATCAAGATTGTCCTTCAGGAGTTCGAGAAGCGTCAATTCTACAAATTCGTCAATGATCGTCAGAGGCGTCGTTATCTTAAATGAGTTGAAAGGGAATCTTGAAAATATGGAGAAGAAAGAGCGTATACCAGAAGATTTCAAAGTAGATAGAAGTGTTGATGAAGACCATATCAAGACAAATATCTATGTTGAAATTTGAATATTGCAATTATAATATAATATTTGTAATGTAAACATTATGAGAGGGTGTTGGAATAATGCTTACAATAGAATTGGTTTCGGTTTGTTGGAGGTTGTTAAGAGATTTTCTCAACCCCTCTCTATGTTTAGAATAAGTTGGATTGAATCCAACTATATAATTGTGTAGTGATTGTGCAGAGATGTAATGTAATACGAATATTATTGGTGTGTAATTTGTGAACCATGTACACTCCTCTATTTTCTTATAATCCTCCTCTGCCATTTTAAAGCGATTGCATACGATGTTGTCATAAAACCAAACGTTCCAGCTTTGCATTTTACTTGGCATTTCCACTGTATCGATCCTTCCATATTTCCTTCTTTGAAAGTAGAAACTCATTGCGATAAACGTTTTCATGTTAATCAACCTGGCAACGAGTCTCTAGTATCTCGTGAAGATCTCTTTTATTTGGATAATTTTGCCAACAATCTCCGTGATTGCTTCTCAATTGCGACGAACTGGTATAACCTCTCCATTTTTTGTGGAATTTTCCTTTTCATGCTAATCCTCTATCAAATTGCATCCTTTCTTCGTGATCAGATCCAGAGAAAATATGGCGCCATTCACTTATCACGGGATATGTTCAGCGATCTGATTCGATCTCTTTTTGGTTACATTCTTCGTCATAGGATGGACGAATGGCGGTCCAGTGATGTAGTGATCCGGTGGATATAGGGTTATCTTCAACGATCTCAAACCCTCAATACTTGTTATGATCCTGGGCGCAATTAACGTGATCGTTCAAATATTTCGTTGAACTAAAACTTTCAAATCTTCTTGGTAAATTCCTTTTGAAATCTTGGTCTGATCTCTTGTTCTTACACGTGTGTGCTTCTTAAAATCTACAAATGAACACATGTTTTATGTTTTGTATTATTATTATTATTCACAAATTTTGTGTTTTGTTTTGCATGGTAAAAGTAAAATCTAATATGCATAGTGGAGAAAAGATCAATTATAAATGAAGCCTAAGTGAGCAATTTATTTGGGCAAACAAAGGCATGGAAAAATAGGTACATTTTGCAAAACATAAGAAAAATTTAGCAAAAAATTTCTCACTGTAGTAAGAAAAATCCTCAAAGGAGCAAGGGGCAAATTTCGAATTTGGAGCTCACCAAAAGAAAATCAAGAGTCAATAAACTCAAAAATACACCCAACCTCCAAGGGAAATGAACCATAGTGAAAACTGCTACGAGCAACCTCTCCTTCCCAAGTGTAAACACAAAATAAAGGAATTTCACCCAAATTACTAATTCCAAGATTAAATTCAAATCGATTGGCACTTAACCCAGTAGGCAAAAGAAGCTCTACATTATCAACACCCAACCCATGTACTTCCTAATTACAATTGGAGAAAAAACTCCAAGGAAAAAATATATTCACAAGACATAATTTGGCCGACAGATGACAATCCTTCGACATCGAACACTTTCCATCCCAATCTCCCACCAACCTAGTCCATTTTCACCTTAGAAACACCGCACCATAGTCCTGGGAAACCACAAACAATGAGAGACATGAATGCAATCGAAACTTTGTAAATCAATAGATCACACAAGCTAGCATAAATGAAGGCTATTATTGTTGCTCCAAAAATGTGAATAGGACAACTAGTCAAGTGCCCAACCTGACGTGTCAGCTGCCATCCAATCATTAAATTAAATAACCCCGTCAAAACTGTGGAATGTGCAAAAAAAACCTTTCACCATTGACATCAATTATACCCTCTCCTAGAGATTACCCAAATTTAGCTCAATAGCTTGATTATTTAACTCACGCTTGATATGAAAAAACTTGTAAGCTTCAAACCCATTTATAAGATTGATAGCCTGAGATATTACACTTGGGATGGCCTGAGATATTATACCTAAGATATTAGTTTGATTGATGAGATCCCTAATCACAATCATGGAGTCACACAAAATAATAAGCTTCTGAATACCTTTATGCTTTGCCAACCTAACACCTTGCCACAATGCATATGCTTCAAAAAAATTATTTGAAGTGTTTCCTAACCCCAAAGCATAGTGGACAATAGTATTCCCTCCGGGATCGCAAATTATCCCCCCATTGATTATAATTATTTTATTTAATACAATAATTTTTTATTACGCTAAAGGGGTTATTTTAAGGGATGGTCTCTTGCTAAACTTTGTTGTTTGTCCACCTCTATTACAAACGTGCCATCTGTTCCTGTATCATTTTATCCATATCTCTAATCTTCTTCTTTTTTCATTTCTTTGTGATGCTCGGTACTTCATTGACTGGGGTGGGTAGATATTTTATTAGTTTCTAAAGGACCAAGTCATCGCTAGGTGAGAGCTTCCTAGATACTAGTCACCGCCCCGAGCTGAAACATTTTTCCACCCCCACACACACCGAGCCACCACTAAGACGCTAATGCTAAACCATCATCCCCATCTTCTACAGGAGACAAAGACATCAAGCGACATGAAAATATGAAGGAATCCTAGTCTTGGAAACTTGGAAGCCTCGTTGGATATTCCACTTTCGTCATTAAAATATTATTTCTCAGTATTTGATAAGTCGATCAATGGAATATGACATCAAGAAGCCATAAAAATTTGCAGGTTTCTGCAATGGTGGAGCAAGAAGGCTTGTCTATCATATGATTGGTTTGGAATGATAGAGGGAAGGTAATGATCAAAACATCAAGTCCTAGTTCGAAGTGAAGATAAGGGCCTAGAATCCTAACAAGAAGATAAACATGTACTATCTTGACCACAACCATCTCTCTATTTCATACTCGGACACAGAGCTCTCCACGGGCACCCTACAAGCATTCTACCGAAGTCCAATCCCGGTTACCTCTTCACGGATCTCCTTCCTCTATTCTAGAGCAGCCACACCAACACAAGTCGAAAACAAACTGATAAATGTTATCGAATCTGGATTCTCACTTGACATTACCATTTGAGAGAATTTTAAGGCCTCATCAAATTCTCCATTCTGTACGCAGAAAAAATCATATTCCATGAAACCACATCTCGTTGGCACATTTTGTCAATTCATTATGCGTTGAATTTGTGCACTCACATTTCACATACATATCTACAAGTCTGAAAATCAGTTTTGATTATCTCTTCATGGATCTCCATACCCTATTCTAGAGCTACCAATTTAGCACATGTTGGAAGAACAACGGTGAAAACATATTGGTCACATTGAATACCAGTGCCTCAGAATCGAAAAAACAATTCCAATGCTTCCTTGACAAGTCCATGTCTGGAAAAATTTGCAATCATCATAGTCCACGAGAACACATTTGGTTCGGGAATTTCGTCAAACACCTTCCGTGCATCAACCAAAGTTTTGTGTTTGGCATACATGTCTAAGAGTGTGTCAAGTAACAACCTATCTGACATAAAACCCATTTCATTCATGTGGGAATGGATCATTTTTTGCTTTGACAGGGTCGCCTTTTTGTGCATTCCTTTAAGATATTTTGATATGTATAGGAGTCTACATAGTGTTTTTTTAGAGAAAATACCATTCACATTGGTTTCTTGTATTTTAAGAGCAACAATGATAGCCTTTCTGTGTTGGAGATGAAACATTAAGTCAAGCAGTGGTACAATCTTTTTTCTTATGGTTTATTAATGGCAGTCTCACTACCATTGCCAATGTTGTTACTATGGAAGCAAAAGGCAATATATATATATTATATATATATATCTAATTTATTATTCAATGATTATTAGGTTTACAACTGCGTGTATAAATACACACAAATGAATATAGTCACATCTTTAGACAACATACGTGACTTTAAATTAATGGTATAATTAATAATTGATGGACTTTGTTATATATAATAAGGTATATTACAAGTCATCCCTACATGAAAAGCTTCGTCCTCGAAGCATGGGTAAAGATGAGTTCTTGGATCTAAACTCCTCATTTTCCCAAGTAGCTTCATCTTCTGACAGTTTTTTGCATTTGAGCAGATACTCATTAACTCTTCTAAAATGCAATAATTTGGTTCGTACTTCTAAGATACCTTCAGAAAGTAAAATTAACTTTCCTTCTTCATCCAAAAGAGGCAATTATGTTTGTATATGGACGGTAAGAACCAACTTTTTCTTCAAACAATAAACATGAAAACGTCATGCAATTTCCCTTTATTTGAATATCAAGGGCATAAGCAACTTGACCAATTCTCTTTCGAATTCGATAGGGTCCATAAAACTTAGGAGCTAATTTGTGTTTCTTGTAATTTTTAAGAGAACTTTGTTTGTAAGGTTGTAGTCGAACGAACACCCAATATCCTATCATAAATTCCCGGTCAATTCTTCTTTTTTCAGCTTGTTGTTTGATTCGGTTCCTTGCTTGTTCGAGGTAAGCTTTAATAGTGCGTAAAATTTTATCCGATGTAGCTAGATCGTTTTTCACGGCAAGAACTTTGAAATTGATAACATATTCCTTAATTGAGGGAGGCAGATAACCATACAATGCTTCAAACATGGACATTTCCGCCGAGGTATGATATGTACTAGTGTACCATCATTATGCAAGATGTAACTAATTAATCGTGTCTAACGATCATTCACAAAATTCCTTAGATAGCCTTCGAGGCATTTATTATCCACTTCAGTTTGGCCATCTGTTTGGGGATGGTTTGAAGTACTCATGGTTAAGGATGTCCAAACTTGGTGAAACAATTATTTCCAAAATTTGCTAGTGAACTCGGGATCCTTGTCACTTATGATAACCTTGGGAAATCCATGAAGCTTAAAAATACTTTTAACATAGCTATCAACGACTTGGATAGCCTGGGATTTTGAAGAAATCCGAACAAAGTGGGCATATTTGGTTAGTCGATCTACGATTACAAATATAACATATTTTCCTTTAGAGGTAGGAAGACCAGTAATAAAATCCATAGATATTTAAGACAATTTTTTGACTGGAACATGAAGGGGTTGAAGAAGACATGGAGGAGTGATTGTTTCAAACTTTTGTTGTTGATAGGTGTCACATTATGCCACATATTTCTGAATGTCGACCCACATACCCGTCCAAAACAAAGATTGGCGTATATTGTAGTAAGTTTTGAAAAACCACACATGGACTGCTGTCAGAGAATCGTGATTTTCTTTCAAAGCTTGGAGTTTGAACTTGGAAGAGTTGGGTAAAAATATCCTTTGTTTGTACCACAATATGTCATTCTCCCAAGTGAATTTAGATTTGTAGTTGGGTTGCTTTCAACTTACTCTATTAGCTTCCTTATCATTGGATTTTTGACATACTCATTTTGAACTTCTGAGACCCATTCGGGAATGACGATGGAAATAACACATAGTGTAGTGTCACTATCAAGTGTTCTTAATAACTCGTCTGCAACCAAATTCTCCCTTTTTTTATAAAGAATATCGAAGTCAAAGACCTGGATTTTTCTCACCCATTTTTGTTGCTCTGATGAAAGGTTCTTCCGAGTTAAAAAATACTTCAAGCTATTGTGGTTTGTTTTCAAAAGAAATTTCGTTCCCAACAAGTATTGTTTCCATTTAACCAAGGCATGCATACTGGCCAACATTTCTTTGTCATATGTTGATTTTGTTTGTCCCTTGGTTTGAATTTTTTACTTTTAAATGTGATGGGATGATTATATTGCAGAAGAATGGCACCTAATCTTGTTCTTGAAGCATCGCATTCAAGGACATATGTTTTGGAGAAATACAATGTTGTCAAAACCAAGGCGGATGTTATTAAGAGCTTCAACCTTATAAAACAAGATTAAACTTCGTCATTCCATTTAAACACATCTTTTTTCAATAGTGTTGTTAATGGGGCCATAATTTGCACGTAGTTTTGAACAAATCTTATGTAGTACCTAGTAAGACCAAGGAATCCCCATAATGATGTGATTGATTTAAGGCTAGGCCACTCTAATAATTGCCATATTTTTCTTCGAATCAACCTTGATTCCTTCATCTGATACGACATGTCCCAAAAATATTATTTCTTTTTGTCCAAAGCTGCATTTAGATTTTTTGGCATAGAACTTATTCTCTTGAAGGAGTTTTAATACTGAATCTATGTGCTTGAGGTGTGAGTTCCAGTTCTTGCTATAAACAAGGATATCATCAAACAAACAAGTACAAACTTCCGTAGGTACGGACAAAATAAATCATTCATTATTGCTTGGAAGGTAGCGGAAGCATTGGATAAACCGAAAGGCATGACCATAAATTCGTACAACCCTACATGGGTATAAAAAGCAGTTTTAGGAATGTCTTCCTCTCGAATTCTTATTTAGTAATAACCTGTTTCAGGTGCAACTTGGACAAATACTTAGCACCATGGAGCTCTTCCAATAACTCATCCACAATTGGAATTGGAAACTTATACTTTATCGTAATTTTGTTCAATGCTCGATAATCGATATAGAGTCTATATGATCCATCCTTTTTTCTAACAAGTATGACCGAAGCTGAGTAAGGACTCTTTCTTCATGTAAGAACATTTGTTGATTAAGGTTGGTTG
Organism: Picea engelmannii; assembly: GCA_009831015.1. Classification (NCBI taxonomy): domain Eukaryota; kingdom Viridiplantae; phylum Streptophyta; class Pinopsida; order Pinales; family Pinaceae; genus Picea; species Picea engelmannii. The sequence continues at coordinate 174,286 of ML810549.1, read as the reverse complement.
TCATTGATGTCAACCCTTGAAGAAAGCCCCGTAGCACAAAGGTTTGGGTAATGGACCCAATATTGTTTGATGTAAATATGACTCATTATTGTTTTTTCATGGTTGATAAGAAGTAAACATGGATGAACTCCAAAGTGGTCCCCTTATGGTGAAAGTCCTCACGGGAAGACGCTTTGCGGAGTAAGAGAACCCATGCTTAATTGTGGAATAATGAGATAAAGGACAGTGAATTTGTAAGGGAAACTATCCTAGATGGATAGTGCTTTCCATTTCATTTTTGTTGGTATGTGGAACTTCACATAACTCCCCACGATTAGAGATTTATGGCCATGAGAAGTTGGAGACCCCATGTTTGGGTAATGGACCCAAGTTTGTTTGATGGGTAACGGTATGAGTTATGATATATTTTCAGATAATACTATTCTATATGGATAGTACATGTCATGCCATTTTTTGTGATATGTGGAACGTCACATAACTCCTCACGGTTTGAGAGTTATGGCCTTACGAAGTTGGAGGACCCTCACATGTCATCTAGAAGCCCCAAAAGGTCAAAGTAGTCAAAGTGGTTTAAGAGATTTTAAAAGGTAAATAATAAAGTG
>ML810549.1:142461-161860 GCA_009831015.1 Picea engelmannii | reverse complement strand
AAGCTTCAATCATGATCATGATCAGTCAAGACAAAAATTTAGAAGGACTACGCCACAAAGAAGATCATTCACTCCTAGGTATGCAAATTTATTTTATGGTCATTGTTTTTATTGTACTAACTTTGGACATAAGGTTGCAGATTTAAGGGATTATAAAAGAAATGTTCAAGCAAGAAATACCTATGTGGCCGCACGTAACATTGAGTGTTACAAATGTCATAACTATGGACACATAGTCAGTGATTGTAGAAGCATGATCGATACTTCCATGAAAGAGAATACTGATATCAGATATAAGAAAGTATGGATAAGAAAACAAGAAGAACAAGTGAACAAGGACCAGATACCAGAGATCGCAAGATTGGCAATAAAACGAGATGAAGAAAATTCTATAGAGAAAAAGAAAGATGTCAGATACAGAAAGGTTTGGAAAATAACTGAAAGAAAGGAAGGGCAAGTAAATAAGGAATAGGTTCAAGAGATTGTACTTTCAGGCATTGTAGTGAAAGATAAATCCACAGATAGAAAGAAAGAAGTTGGAGCTCAGAGAGATAATGAATCTACACATGAAGATGATGATGAATCTACCAATGAAGATGATGATGAATACACATCAAAGCAGGAATTGTTCTGAGCCATCCGGCTTAGATACTCCCAAGTAATATGAATATTAGACAGGGGGAGTCTATGCGATAGTTGTGACAGACCAAAGAACCATCCTTCGAGCAGCTTGCAGAGTTTGAGAAGACAGATTCAGAGCAATCAGTTAGCAGAAGTACAGTTTGATAGTATAATGATAAATGGGTTAGCATTATGGATAGTTGTGCAAGAAGAGTCTTGGACAGTATGGACAGAGATGGATTCATAAGAACACTTAGCAGGTTTGGATAGATATATGATAGTGGACGAGAGCATGGATTCATAGATTGGTTCAGAGAGTGGTTCAAAGACAAAGGAACATTATCGTAATGGATGATAATTACATAGGAAATGGCTCAAACAATGCTAATGGACTACAAATTGACAAAAAAAATTTGGACACGGGTAGTGCATACATCAGTTCACATTCAAAACAGAGTAATGCTCGGAAACAACACTAACAAAAATCCCTACGAGCTATGGAAAGGAAGACCAGCAAATGTGAAGCACTTCAGAGTTTTTGGAAGCAAATGCTACATTAAAAGAGAAGATGGCAGAATGAGAAAGTTTGACTCTCGTGTGGACAAAGGAGTACTTGTTGGTTACTCAAGTACAAGGAAAGCATACAAGTCTTACAATCTAAGATTGAACAAAGTTGTGGAAAGCATCAACGTAACAATTGATGAAACAGGCAGACCAGAATCAAAGGAAGAAAATAAATCAATGAAACAACCCTTAAAAGAAGAAGCAGAAGATGAAAAGGAAGTAGAAGAGGAAGATGAAGAGAATCTAACAGAAGCAGAAGAGCAAATTCAACAAGTGTCTCCAAAGACACCCAATAAACGAGTACAGAAGAATCATCCTTCATATCAGATTATCGAAAACAAAGATGCAGGAGTTGAGACTAGAAGAAAATCCGTTCACCAGAACAAACACACCTAGCACTCTTATCTACAATTGAACCAAACTGTTTTGAAGAAGCCAGCAATGATGAATTTTGGAATAAGGCCATGGATGAAGAATTGGATCAAATAGAGAAAAATGACACTTGAGAATTGCTTCCAAGACCAAAAAAACAAGAATGTGATCGGCACAAAATGGATTTTCAGGAATAAATTGAATGAAGATGGGCAAGTTATAAGGAACAAAGCTAGATTGGTATGTAAAGGATATGCTCAGATTGAAGGAATCGACTTTGAAGAGACATTTGCCCCAATTGCCAGAATGGAAGCAATCTGTTTGCTTTTAGCTTATGCATGCTCCAAAAATGTTAAAGTATATCAGATGGACGTAAAATCAGCTTTTCTGAATGGGGAACTTGAAGAAGAAGTCTACATTGAACAACCAGAAGGATTTCAGTTGTCAGAGAACACAGACTATGTGTGTAAATTAAAGAAGGCCTTGTATGGTCTAAAACAGGCTCTTAGAGCATGGTACTCCAGACTGGATAAGTATCTGCAGTAGGCAGGGTTCAGAAAAGGAAGTTCACACAACAACCTCTACATCAAGGTAAGTCAAGGTAATATTTTATTAATTGAAGTTTATGTTGATGATATTATTTTTGTTAGTGATGATGACAGGTTAAGCCAGAAATTTGCAAAAGACATGCAGAATGAATTTGAAATGTCGTTACTTGGAGAACTATCCTTCTTTTTGGGACTTTAGATACGTCAAAACAACCAAGAAATTTTTATTTCTCAAACCAAGTATATCAGAGAAATGATAAAGAGGTTTGAAATGGAAGATTGCAAACCGGTTATCACTCCCATGCAAACCAGTTGTAAGTTGAGCAAAGATGATGATTTGAAGTCTACAGATCAGAGGTAATACAGGTCAATGATTGGCAACCTACTATATGTGACAACATCCAGACCAAATGTAATGCAGGCAATTGGACAGGTGACACGATTTCAAGCAGCACTAAAGGAATCACATCTATTAGCAGTAAAGACGATCTTCATATATCTCAAAGGAACATAAGAGTTTGGATTATGGTATCCAAAAGGAAAATATCTATCACTTACTGCCTACACAGATGCAGATTGGACAGGTTGTATTGATGACCGACGAAGCACCAGTGGAGCAACATTCTACTTAGGTGAGTGTTTGGTACCATGGCTAAGCAAGAAACAATCATCAATATCTCTATCTACAGTCGAGGCAGAGTATATTGCAGCAACAACATGTTGTACATAGGTTCTTTGGATGAAACAAACTTTGACAGATATACAAGTTGAGTATGATGATCCCATTACAATATATTGTGATAATACAAGTGCCATTGGCATCTCAAAAAACTCGGTGATGCACTCCAAGACGAAGCACATTCCAATCAAGTATTACTTTCTACGGGAACAAGTTGCAAAAAAGAACATCAGAGTTGAGTATGTGGGCACAAAAGAACAAGTGGCAGACATCTTTACAAAACCACTTCCATGGGAATCCTTTGAATATCTTCGCCAAAGACTTGGAGTTATTTATACTCCAAAATGAATGCTTATCTTATATGTCTTAGATGTACACGAGGAAGCACCATAAGAGGACAATTCAGTCAGGGAGAGAAGCCCCGGTTGGAAACATACCTTTTCCATTGATGACAAAGGGGGAGAGATTTATCAGATGCAGAGGACAGAGGCATGGTTCCAGGGGGAGTAGATTTATCAGATGCAGAGGACAGAGGCATGGTTCCAGGGGGAGCAGATTTATTAGATGCAGAGGACAAATGAATGGTTCCAGGGGGAGCATGCGTGATATGATTTCAGTATTGCATCCGAGTGTTTCCATCAATTCCAAAGAGGGAGATTGTTGATTAAGGTTGGTTGTCATTGATATCAACCCTTGAAGAAAGCCCCATAGCACAAAGGTTTGGGTAATGGACCCAATATTGTTTGATGTAAATATGACTCATTATTGTTTTTTCACGGCTGATAAGAAGTAAATATGGATGAACTCCAAAGTGGTCCCCTTATGGTGAAAGCCCTCATGAGAAGACGCTTTGTGGAGTACGAGAACCCATGCTTAATTGTGGAATAATGAGATGAAGGATAGTGAATTTGTAAGAGAAACTATCCTATATGGATAATGTTTTTCATTCCATTTCCGGCGGTATGTGGAACGCCACATAACTCCCCATGGTTGGAGATTTATGGCCATGAGAAGTTGGAGACCCCAGGTTTGGGTAATGGACCCAAGTTTGTTTAATGGGTAACGGTATGAGTTATGATATATTTTCAGATAATATTATTCTATATGGATAGTCCAGGTCATGCCATTTCTAGTGGTATGTGTAAAGTCACATAACTCCTCACGGTTTGAGAGTTATGGCCTTACGAAGTTGGAGGACCCTCACATGTCATCTAGAAGCCCCAAAAGGTCAAAGTAGTCAAAGTGGTTTAAGAGATTTTAAAAGGTAAATAATAAAGTGAAGTAATGAGTGTATTATAATTCAAAGTGAATACAAAATAAATTATTTCAATAATAAATTTAATGGAGAAATTAGAAGTGGGTTAACCCTAAAATAAGGAAAGTGGGGCCAAGTGACCTAGAAGATGTTTTTAAGGAAGCTACTTGGAGAGTATAAGAGGCAAGACTCTCTCATTTTAGATACACTTGAGCATATTGAATATCTATAGGTTTCTAAGGTAACCAAGGATATCTAGGCCGAAATTCTGAGGGAAGGTGAAGAAAAAGAAGGCCGAAATGCAAGGAAGGATAAATTCTTTTGATGGTGCTTTCTAAGGTATGTTATTTACAGGTCATCTCACCATTTTCACTATAACTTTTTTTTATATAATGATTCAGACCGTGAAATTGCTATGCCATTGAGAAAACATATCCAAGTATATGTGGTAAAAAATTCAGCTTGTGGGTCATTGTATTTTGGGAGTTACACTCCGTGGAAAATAGGGTTTGTGGCTAGTCCTGAAACTAGTCAAAAATAGGTGTTTCGGGTAACAACATCATAACTTATTCATAACAGATCCAAATTCATTGAGACCAAATGTGTTGGTTAGGGTATAGTCTTTAGTATATTGTGCAACAATTTCAGATCAATTCAACTAATATTTCGTGTGGGGCACGCTCTACAAGGTTGCTCTCTAGAATAAGCCAAAATTCAGCAAGGTATTCCATTTTTGCTATAAATCCTTTTCTAAGAGCTTCCAAGTAGTGACACTTGGAGGAATTACATAAAACACACTAAAAAACATTGTGTATCAGTTTCATATCTTTATACATTATAGGTACAAAGTTATGATTACTTCAAGTTAGGGTTGTTGACTACTCCAAAACTAGGTATGTGAGACTAAAAAAAAGTTTGATGAAAATGCTAGTCTCTTGTTGTTAAAGTTAAGGAAGATTTGAAGGAATGTGATCATATACACTGGGTCTATTACAGAGCTACAAATCATATTTGGATGATGAAATTGATGAGGGATTTTGGTTGAGGTACATGGTTGAGACAAGTAGTTAATGAGTTGGCACATACATGAGGTGTATAGTTGATGATGTTGGTACATATTGATGAGTCACAATTGATGAGTAGTTGACACATGATTGGTACATACTTGGTACATGGTTGGATGCACTTGTTTATGGTACAGGTTGATTACAGGTTGGTGCATGGTTGATGCACTTGTTTATGGTACAGGTGGATTACAAGTTGAGGTACAATTTGATGCATGGTTTAGATTTATTGGTACAGGTTTACAGCGGTATATCTCACAGTGATAGTGTGATAGTGGTTCCATCATTCTACTTCTACTTCAGGTTGGCAGGACGAAGCAAGGACATGTGGTTGTAGCCACCTTCCGGTTGTAGTCGGAGAACATAGGGGGTTGTAGCCTCCTTCTGGTTGTAGCCAGAGAATTGGGGAGTTGGAGCTTCCTTTAGGTTGTAGCCTAAGAAACTAGGGGGTTGGAGCCTCCTTCCAATTGCAGCTGGAAAACAAAGGAAGTTGGCGCTTCCAATGAATGTAATTCTTCAAGACATATAAGAAAAGGCATTCCATGGTTTTCTCCCAATTTGGGTTTCCACGTAAAACATTGGTGTATTGTGTATGTGTATGATTGTTCATTTGTTCATTGCAGTTATTGGATGATAATGCTTCATTGATATAACACTTGGATTATATGGTTAAAAAGAATTATTGCTCTATTACTGATTCACCCCCCCTCTCAGTAATCCAACAACATCGTTGTCCATTAATTCTTGATCCAAGCGTTCAATTTTTGTCTTATGTTGGTGTGAATGCCTATAATATTTTCTTCTAATTCAGGTGGAACTGGGGATGAATTCTATGATGTGGTCTCTAGAACGAGGTGGAGGAAGCCCACGAGGGGTTCCTGAAAAATGGTGTTATATTTTTCAAAAAAATTGTCTAATTTCTCGGGATCATTATTTTTGTGCTAATTAGTAGTTCCCTCTATTACATAGCAATGTAAGAAATAAGCTTGGGCTCCCTTTTTAATCATTTTTTCCATCCTATTAGATGAGAGTATTTGTGGGGGAGGGCAGTTAATTCCTTGTGATTTATACTTTTCCCAACTTTCATAAAATCTTATAAATTGCTCTTGTAAGTTTAATCTAATAGTACCAAGCATGGCTAACCATTGGGAACCCAAGACAATATCTACCCCTCTGATTGGCATAACATACATAGGATATTTTCAATTTGTAGTCATTCATGGATACTTCTACCTTGTGACATTTCCCATCACATGAAGCAATCCTATTTCTTGGGATGGAGACTTGAAATTTAGAGGTAGAATAAATTAATGTGTTTAATTGCCTTGCTATCTTCGTATCTATAAAGTTATGAATTGCCTCTATCTATGAGCATTGTTACTTTAGTTTTCTTAACATAGCCATAAACTTTAAGGATTTGGGGTTGAGAAATACCCGTCATTGCGGCGGCAGAGAGTGTGTTGAGCACACACTTATACTGAGAGAGNGGGGGGGAGGGGGGGGAGGTGAATCAATATAAGGCTATCCTTTTTTTTTTAACATTCATAAACCATAATGAAGTAATCACATAAATATAAAAACGAGAAGACACAATATTTAAAGTGGAAACCCTTTCGGGAGAAAACCACAAAAACGGCTTTTTATTAATTTGTAGGCACCAACCTACTGGAGACACCAACCCCTACTGTTATTTGTAGGCATCGAACTACAGGAGACACCGATCCCCACTGATGTTTGTAGGCACCGACCTATGGGATACACTGATCCTCTCTGTTGTTTGTAAGCACCGACCTACAGGAGACACCAATCCCCTTTGTTGTTTGTAGGCACCGACCTACAAGAGACACCAATCCCCTCTATTGTTTATAGGCACCAACCTACATGAGACATCGATCCCCATATTTGTTTGTTATGTAGACACCAACCTACTTACATGTTCTTCATTTGCATTTCCTTCATTGGTCTGCTTGTTGCTTATGTCTTCACCAAATCTACTTTGCACTCGTTACTTCTACTTTCACCAAATATGCTCTGCACTTGCTTCTTCTTCTTTCGCTATATCAACTCAGCACTCGCTCCTTCTGCTTTCACCATATCTGCTCTGCACTTGCTACTTTTTCTTTTGCCAGATCAACTCAACACTCGCTCCTTCTGCTTTTGTCAAATCTGCTTGACTCTTGCTCATTCTACTTTCGCTCTGCCTTCACTAGTTCTTCTTGCTTCTACTTCTACTTTAGATCCGCCTTTACCAGTTTTGCTTGCTAGAATGGCAGATTTATTTGTAGAACACTGGATCTGATCTTTGTTAAAATATAATCGTCGCTCCTTGTATGATATTCAATCGTCACTCCTCAAATGGTATGCATAAGAATATTACATTTTCACCCCCACGCACATTTTTTCTCATAACCCTCTTCTCCATTTATACTTTACCACAAGCTTTACATGAAAATTCATGTTCAATTGAAAAGTCACAACTTTTATTAAATAATAATTACTTTCCCCCCTTTTTATTTTTAATTCACTTTTTAACGTACCATGGATAAAATACCACCATGGTTTTTAAATCCATGTGCAAATACCACGTGCATTTTCACTTTTACCTTTTTTTTCTAAATCCACTTTCATGTTTACTCCACTTTTATGTGAACTCCACTTCCACTTGACTTTTCCACTTTTGTATTTATTGAAGTAAAGTCATATTTGAATACTTACTTACCTCTCCGCTTTTAAGTAAACTCCATTTTTACTTTTACTTTTTTTATTCGAAGAAAAAAAATAAAATTATTTTCATCTGTTGGAAAAAATAAATTTACATTTTGCAAATACATGTCCATCATGTATGAGTTCAGGAGAGGAAAACTAAGCCAAAGACTTAAGTCTTTTTTGGATACAAAATGAGGAAACATCCTCTGTAGTTATCATAATATATTGAAATACATCAAAAAATTGCCCATTTGTGAAAGAAAAAGTTTGTTGAAAATAACATTAGGTCGCAGCCTCTATAGGCATGTAGAGTAACCAGTCCCTGCTGAAAGAACAAAAAAGAAAAAATTGGAAAAGGACTATAGCCTCTCATGGAGCTCTTTCAAGACATGATAGAGCGAAAAAAAAAGGAGACATCCACCTCTTGTGACCCAACAAGAATAACCCAAAATTGTGCTAAACTTAATCAGTAGCATCCCTGTGGCCTGGAGAATCCAAAAAAGACATGTGCATGCAAAACAATTTTGAACCATCCTTGTCTTCCCTGATCACCCATGTCCCAACAACCATCTGCAAACCTTCTTTAGAGAGAGAGTATGCTTCTTGGTTGCCTTCCCTATAAACATAATGAATAGAGTAGTTATCAAAATAGGCCAGAATTCTGAAGACTTCCTCAAGCAAGGGAATCAAGATGATGTTGTGGCATCTTTGAGATTTGCGGATCTAGTTAATAACCAACAATGAATCACCAAATAATTGAATAGTGTGTACATATTTTTCCAAGGCAAAAAATAGCAGTAGTTTGAGAGACATAAGTTCTACAAAATTGTCCGTGCCAGGGCCTAGCCCCATTTTGAGTCTGAAAGAATGAGTGTTTGTAAGGAACAAAATTGCTCCTCCACCACAACAGGTGTTATTTTCTTTTGAGGCTCCATCAAAAAAGGCTCAGGGCTTGTTTGAATCAACTGAAACTTCCTATAGAAATATCCCTCCTCTGTCTTCCTTTTCTTGAGGGAATTGCTCTAGAATGCTCAGTCCTTGGCTAACTAGTAGCTCTGAGAGGGATGATTTGTCATGAAAGATCGTTGCATTCCTGGCCAGCCAAACCCCCCAATTAAATATTAAGGGTAGGGCCTTAATGTTTCTATTCAAAGGTTGGGCGAGCCATTCTTTCTAGGTCTCTTCCACTGAATTCCCTTGCCATCGACACATCTATCCCAACACCCGTGAGCACTCTTTCCAAATTTGTCTTACAAAAGGGCATAGAAGGAACATGTGCACTCTGGTCTCCTCGTCTCCTTTGCATAAAGGGCACCATCATGACCCTTCTATCTTTCATCTCTTTATTCTATCCCAGGTGGGGATCTTATTCTTAATGAGGAACCCCATGAAAATATGAAATTTTAAGGGACATTTTATCTTCCATAGACCCTTCCACCACCATACAAGCTCCTAGTTATGTAGATCTATCATCAGTTGGGTATAACCAAGTTTTGGCGTGTAGTCTCCAAAAGGGGATTTTTGCCATACTAATTCATCCTCCTTTTTAGTAATGCGAATGTGGGCATTTTTTAGGCTCCTCGTGTAGTTTTCCCAGACTTCTATGAATTGGTCTCTCGATCCAACCTGGTCGACAATTTTCCATTCTTGAGCCCAAAAAGATGAGCGCACCTGACCAGATATTTGGCTTAAGTAGTACAACCCATTTTCATTTAGATGTTGCACCAAATCATTAGGGATAATATGGCTAATTCCACTACCAGGCCATGGGTTTGCCCCAATTCTGACTTTTGTTCCTTTCCCTATTCTCCATGCTAACCCTTCCTCGATTACGTAAAAAAAGAGGATAAGTGCTTTCCATATTATTGTGCAGTTTGTTCTTCTTTTTGTAGGGTTTTGAATCAATTCCTCTATAGATTCTGGAAATATATATTTATGGTACACCACCTGGGTCCACAAATTTTCATAAGTGATCAATCTCCAGTTTGACTTAGCTGCTAAGGCCTTGGTGAAAATAAATTTTTTTTTAGCCCCCGTCCTCCAAGTGTTTTTGGAACTTCCACTGCATCCCATTTAACCTAGGGTGCAACAAACTGATCCTTTGAGCCAGCCCAAATAAATTTAAAACGGTTTTTTCGAGCTATTTCCAAGACACCTTTTTGGGATCCAAGCTAGGGACATCCAATATAATGGGATGGATTCTAAGACATATTTTTCCATAACCACCCTACCCACACGAGATAGCCACCTAAAGCTCCACCCTTTTAATCTTTTTTCTAATTTAGCTATAATCCATTTGCAATCTCCTTTCCTATAATTATCTGGCTTAAACTGGAAACCCAAATATTTGAGACCTTTATCCAACTCCTATTGCTCAAAAGGGAAGAGGTCCTTATAACTCCCATGTTCTTCTAACTCTATTTTGTGTGTTGAGAGGGTGGAATTACTTTCATTTATTTTCATTCTTGTGGCCTTTCCAAATAGCTCCAAGATATCAAACAATTTCAAGGCAGCACTCCTTTGTCCATTACAAAAAATCAAGATATTGTCAACAAAAGGAGGTGGGTGATATTTAGATTTTGAGATATTGCAATACCCTGGAACTGACCACACAATTTCGCCTCTGCTATGGCTCTGTTGAGTGCTTACGTAATTATCAAAAAGAGGAGCAGTGATAAGGGGCATCCTTGCCTCAATCCCATCTCTGCATGAAAGAAAGACGAGGCCGAACCATTAATCAATACTACAAAAGAAAATGATGTTATACATCACATTACCCAATTGATGAAAGGGACCTCAAATCCTAAGTGGGTTAGAAGCATTTGAGTGTATAGCCAACCGACTTGGTCATAGGCTTTTGAAAGATCAATCTTTAAAATTGCCCCTTTCAGATTTCGAGACTTCAGACAATGCATCACCTCATACGACACCCAAATAGCTTCATGAATTTGTCTCCCTTCCAAGAAACCATATTGTTCCCAGGAGATATTCTTTGAAAGGATATCCTTGATTCTTCTTGCTATTATTTGGAAGATCACTTTGTAAATTCAATTATAGAGGGAAATAGGATGGAAATCGTCCAAGGAGGATGGATCATCAGATTTTAGAATGAGTGCTATGAAGGTGGAGTTAAAAGGAGCTTGCATGTGGCCCTCAATTCTAGATTCTTCTACTAACCTCAAGATGTTTGCCCCAATGAGCTCATAGAGCCCTTTGAAAAATTCTATGGTCCAGCCATCTGGACCAGGGATTTTATCTTCTGAAAGTTGTGGAGCACTTCCTTGAGTTCTTCTTCAGTGACTTCCTCTATTAGAGATTTGTTTTCATCTTCCTCAACAAATATGGGAAAGAAAAGGTCCATCTTCACTATGTCAACCATTGATACCCTTTAGTCTACTTTGAATAAAGATTGGAAGTACTCCTTACCTATACAACCCATTCCTTCAAAGGAGGATATCTTTCTTCCTTCTGGGATCTTAAGACTCCATATAGTGTTAGGAATCTTTCTCCCTTTAGCATAATCCTGGAAGAACTTTGTGTTATCATCCCCCTTATCCAGCCAAATTGCCCGGCTTTTTAAATGCCATTCTGCCTCCCAAGCCTCCAAAAGTTTCCTTCTACATTTTTCTAGAGCTAGTAGCTCTTCCTTCGATTTAACTTGCTTCACTCTTCGAAGATTTTCCATGAATTGGACTCCTGCTCTATCTCCCATAGTTGCATCATAGGGAATCCAATGCTCCTTGATAAGGGAGAGGAAACCCTCCTCCTTTAACCACTATGAGTTAAAATTGAAAGGGTTGGGAGGTTTCTGGGGGCCTAGTACGATTTCCATAAATATTTGGGAGTGGTCTAAGAACCCCCCTGATCTGACCCATTGCCTAATTTGAGTACAAGCCTCCACCAAATTTTCATAGGCCAGAAAACGATCCAAACATTTCTTGATTCTATCCTCACCCACCCTTTTGTTTCTCCAGGTGGAGCATAGTCTTATGGGAGGAATGTCAATCAATTTCATTCGCCTTAACATATTGGTGAAAAAACATGTCAAAGGATCTGGTCTTTCCCTTGGTCCCGATAATTCAGCCTCCCCAATGAAAAATTTAGGTCCCTGCTCAAGATAAATTTTTCACATTTCAAAAAGGATTTATGGGAGATCCTCCCAAAAAGGGGCCCTTTCTTGGTAAGGACCATATACGTTTAATACTGCTACCTCCAAACTAGTCTCTTCAGTTTGGATGTTTACACCAAGTTCTAACTCAAAATCCCAATAATTTACTACTTTGACTGTTTTGAGATTCCAACCAATGGCCAGACCTCCCGAGCGCCCTCTGGCATCTTAACCCACAAAATCCCTTGTCTTAAGAAGAGAGAAAATTCAGGGAATGATCACAGCTTCCTCACCCATTGTTTCCTGTAACATCATAATGTCTGGTTGATTCAACTCCACCAACCTGTAGAGGGAAATTCTTTTGAGGGAACCTGCAAACCACCTACAACTGAAAGAGAGTATTTTCATTAGGGAACCCCTCTCGGGGCATGCGATTCTCTAAGTGCCCCAAAAATCGATCTTTTCTTCCCAGCAGCAATATCAACCAAGGGTTTGTTCTAAGATTTTAACAAGTGCGACCTCCTTCCCCTCCCTTTTCCCCCTTGGATGGGGGGAGGGTTTTTTCCAATCCCTAACTCACAACCAAGGTCTATGATGGGCCGATTTCACAACTGATATACTATTCCATCCTCTTCCGAGTCCAGGGAAGAATCAGGTTCAAGGCAGGCGGATAGGGAGTGGGATGTATGTGGGACTTGGGAAGAAAGACATGGAATAAAAGAGGCCTTAGGTGATGTAACACACCTACTACGGAATTTAAAAATTTTCGGCCTTTTCTTCTTTTCTCCGAGGAATAGAATTTCTCCGAGTCCCTACGGGACCTGATACAGATCCTATCATGCCTTATCTGCACTCATCTGATCGGCAGTTATGGCCACAGGCCTTACCAGAGGGTACTCATAGACTTTTGCGATACAGGTATTCCCTTGTTCATTTCGGGATTTCATCCATCGAAATTTCGCGGCTAGCGAATTACCCTTGAGAGTCCCGGGCACCGGAAAGCCGAAACACCAAAACCATGTGTGCGAATCCATTTCGGGACTTCGCTTATCGAGATTTCGCAAGTCGGGAGTTCGGGGGATGTGATGACAGAAGGTCTCACATCGGGGTCTTCCGGGAGCCGAACTCCGAATTACTGACTCTAAACATACTTCCCTATTTCGAGATTTCCGCCATCGGAAATTCGGGATATGCGAAGACGGGAGGTCTCGCACTTAGGTTTCCCGGGAGCCGAAACTCTAAAACCTTAACATACGTATAGTTGTATATATGTGTCGCTCAGTCCAATCCGGGAATTTGCAGACCGGGTTTTTGGGACTGGTGAGCATAAGAAAACTTACCGTCAGGTATCCCAGGTGCTGAAACACCAACACACCAAATACCGTCCGTGTTAAGCCATTTCGGGACTTCGTAAGTCTGGAATTCGGGAGGTGCGAGTACAAGGGAATACGCCCTTGAGCATTCCAATTTCCGAATGCCGAAGTCTCGTAACCTATCTGCGTATTGTTCTTTCGGGACTTCACCCATCGGGATTTCGGGACTAGCATGTACAAGAAGACTGACCCTTGGGTTTCCCGGTTGCCGAAACACCGAAACACCAAGGCTTACCTACGCTAGACCTTTTCAGGATTTTGCAATGTGCGATGACAAGAGGTCTTGCACCTGGGTTTCCAAGGAGCTGAAACTCCGAAAGCGCCAAGCTCTAACACGCTTCACTATTTTGGGAATTCATCCATCAGGATTTTGCGAGTCGAGGGTTTCGAGACTGGCGAACACGTGGGGCCCGCACTTAGGTACCCTAGGTGCCGAAATACCGAAATATGATAGCTTTTCCACACTTTATCTTTCGGGATATCGCAAGTCGGGATTTCGAGACTTGCGAGTGCAAGGGATTTTACCCCTAGGTGTCTCGGGTACCGAAATGTTGAACTATCCTATCTCATCCATTCCTTAAACTATTTCGGGGTTTCGGTTATCTGGATTTCACAACTCCCGATGATCAGGGTTCTTCCCCTTTGTCTTTCTGGGTACCGAAACGCTGAAACGATTACCGACAGCCACGTGTCCTATAATTGGACAGTCCAGATGCTCCCACGGATCCTGGGGATCTACGGTCCCGATTTCTTTGCTACTTACGAAGATAAAAGGAAAGGGGTTGAGGCATTAACGCCCTCGTTTCTTCCTCCAATCTAACGGTTGCGACTGACCTCAGATCTTCTGACAGGATCTCGTCCGTCAATCGATACTTATCCACACGCTGCCATTTCGGGATTTCGCGGGTCGGGGTTTCGGGACTGGCGAGTGCAAGAAAACTTGCACCTAGATACTCCGGGTGCTGAAACTCCGAAAACTCTTAATTTACCCCCACGCTAATAATTCAGGATTTCGCAAGTCGAGGTTTCGGGACTTGCGAGTGCAAGGGGACTCGCCCTTGGGTATTTCGGGTACCAAAATGCCGAAATGTTGAGGTCCATGAGGACCATTCTCCCTTGTGCAAGATTTTAAGACTTAAACCATAACATCCTCCTTCGGGTCCTCAGGTAATTTACACCACGTTTTGAAGACCAGACTCAAAGGTCTTCTCGAAGGTAAGGGAGTGGTCTCAAAAGGGTGCCTTCGTGAGGAAATCTATCCAAGGCATTAGGTAGGACAAACACAGGAACAAATCTCCCGAGAGCAGACTTGAAAATCTGTATTAGTTCGTCATATATATACATATATAAACATAAGCCATACGTGGTCTTTCCAATAAAAACATGCAGCCATCATTTCTGATCAAAACACCATGCAGACAGTCTTATACTGAAACCATTCATAATTGCACAGACTATGAACATACATGTCAGCATATAAATTTCAAGATACAAGGTATAACACTTATTAGAAAAACACCAGGCGATGCAACTGTTGAGAGGGGTGCTCGTTTCCACCCAACCGTAGGCTCAACGACTCCCAACGGATTTACCACTAGCCACCCCTGAGCTGAGACCACGATGCTGCGAGACTGAGTCTCTGTTCGCCAGTGACCGAGAATGAAGGTTACTCTCCTTCTTCTCTTCTATCACTCACTCTGTATTTTTTTTTCCAGAGTTCTTTCGATCTCCCTTCCTCTTTCCCTCGCGTTTTCCCCTTAATTGCACACTCTTCCTGCCTTTTCTCTTTTCAGCGAGGTTGTGTGTGGCACAATATTCCTCGCGGTGGTTAGGTCTGAGGACTCTACGGATGGGCGGTTCACCCCCATCCCTCATCACTCATGAGGATCCATTTACCTACCAACCTGGCAAGTGATTTAATTTGGGGCCAACGAGCCGCTCTTGGTTCTTTGGGCCAGTGAAGTCCAAATACGGTATTGGTTTCGGTGGAAGTTAACGCCACCATTCTAGGTGCCTTCTGCCACCTTTCTTCAGCCATCGTGGTCTCTTTTTCAGCACATCCCTCTCTCAGCAGTCCTGCAATATATATATTCATAATATTATTTACATTCATCGACCTTTTTCACAAGGTCCATTCACATCACACATTCACATTTCTGAGTTTGCCACAATACTTGGCCAGTATAGTTATTTTTACAGACTGGGGGAAATAGGGTGTTACAGGTGACTATAACATTGGGGTTAA
This sequence comes from Picea engelmannii, assembly GCA_009831015.1. Taxonomy (NCBI): domain Eukaryota; kingdom Viridiplantae; phylum Streptophyta; class Pinopsida; order Pinales; family Pinaceae; genus Picea; species Picea engelmannii. The sequence goes on along the minus strand of ML810549.1, from coordinate 146,325 downwards.
AGTTTGAGGGGTAACTTTCAAACTCTTGAGAGACCTAAGCCAATCTTTACCCAGAAGAGCTAAAGAATGCATAACAAAATTTAAAGGTGGAGGAGGTGAAAAAAGCATACCAAAATGAGAAACAAGGTCTTGTAAGAAATCAATCACCACCAAGGATGGCTGTGAATCTAGAGCCTCTTCTGTAGTGACTCTTTTTCCCTTCTCAGTCACTTGATGAGGTGCTGAGACAACTCTGTTTTTTCCCCCTTGCTCTAGTCGGGGCTCCTTCGGGGCTGAAACCACCAAACTAGGGTAACTAGAGGAGGGACCCTGGTCCTTTCCTTCCAATGGTGTCAGTCGCTTCTTCGAGGTGGGAGTAGCATGAACCCCATTACAGGGAAAGAAAGGCAAGACACACTGACTAGTATTGTGCCCATGCTTGTGACATCGACGACACCTGAAAGGTATCCCTTCATAATCCAATCTTTGATGAAAATGAACTTCCTCCTTTATCAACACCAGTTCTTCTTCCAAGCTTGCTCTAACATCCAATGCTACCAGAACTCTGGCCATAGACATTTTACCTGTTACTCTGAAAGACATATTTGCACCCATGAAGGTTCCCATTGCATTTCCAAGCTCCTTAAACTCAGCTTAGTCCAAAATTCAGGCAGAATGCCCATAAGTCATACCCAAATTGACATAACATTCATTCATTCCTTACTAGCATTTAAAAGAGGTGTTCACTTCTTTAGCAACATAGGGGTCAAATCTATCATTCATCGTTTTTTTAAAACCCTATTTGCATCCTCCACCTTTCGAAATTTAAATAAAATCTATCCCCTCGCTAAAGTAGTCACCTCAGGGAGGACAAAGACCTCCTGTGCCCAAAAACTACCTACCCATTCCTGTAAAGTCTTGATTCCAAATTGACGACCTCTTGCCTTACCAACCACTGGTCGATTTTCCATATCCACTACCTTTGGAAGAGAAATATCCTTCCCAAGAACCAGATTGAGTGGGGCTCCTGATTTGACCCCACTATTCCTTATGCGGTGATGAGTCGACTTATGGAAAAGGTTTTTCCCATAATATTTCACCCCTGGAACCTTAGTCGTCAGAGTCTCTTTCCTACGACACACTGCTTCCACTATTTCAATGATGTCGGGGAGCACCAGGAAGTTGTATGGAATTTGAACCACTAGTCACGAGTTCGATCGAGGGGGAGAGGGGTTCTGATCAGGAAGTAACAATGAATGGGGAAATTGGTTATCAATGTGAGAAAATGAGGGTTGTGCCCAGAGCGACAAAGGGAAAGAGGTTCCAATATCAAATTCACTATATTCCCCTTCACAAATAATTGCAGAAGACCCTAATGAAGGGAGAGGGAGAGAATCATACCAAGAGGAGAGAACCATCACACCATCATGGGTCTTCTCCTTTGAGGTCTGCCATGGGAAAGGGGTATCCAACACACCTTTCGAACCCTATGTCGAAGCTACTTCTGGGGGGATACTAGTTGGAGACTCCAATAAGATAGCTTTCCATCCCTCCCCATGTTTGGACTGATTCAATCATGTTCCCTTGCAGTAGCTGCGATCCCAACCCACACTTCACGACACTAGCATTTGGGTCACACATAAACTATTGAAGACTTGTCCCACTCCAAATGTGTTGGCCCTCCATAGGATCCTCTGAATAGTCAAGTAACTCCTCCTCTTCAACCATACCTGGACTCTTAGGGACAAAGAACTGACAGAAAAGACTGAAAACCATCAGAGGGGATCCTGAAAACCGCGAACTACTGTAGACTAATATAGGAGATAACCAAGGGGACTGTGGCTAGGGTTTCTATAACCCATCTTCCTTAATGTTTTAATGTATTCCAAATTCACATTCACTCCACTTTTACTTAACTTTTCCAGTTTTGTATTTATTAAAGTCACATTTTTATTTGAATATTTACTTACCTTTGACATCAATGACAATAATGTATTCAACAAAGTGTTGGACTTGCATTTTCATTTCTTGACTCATGGGAATTTCTCGAGTCTCCATTATTTGTTTCTTCATCGGATGAAGATATGTGCCCTGCTTCCTCGTCTTTGTCACTGTCACTCGTTTCTATTTCGCAATGAAACAACTTTTTGTCCTTGCACTTATGACCATGTTTCCAATTGGGTGTGTTACATTTAAAACATTAGTCTTTATCTTGTCTTGTATCTGGTGGTGGTGTCCTTTTGTGAGGGGGAATGAATTTGGAGCTAGAGTCTTCAAGTGAGTGTGATGATGTTTGTTCATATGATTTAAGTTTCTTTTCAACGATTTTGGCTTTCTAACGAGCTTGCTCAATATCCTTAATGTCAAACAATTCGAGTTCATTTCAGATATTTTCCTTCAACCCTGATACAACTATTTGAAGCAATTAATATTCTGATATATTAGGGACACAGATGGCTAGCACATGTAGATCTCGAAAAAATTCCTCCACTGTACCAGATTATTGTAATTGAGTGAGTTTAGCAAAAACCCCCTTTTCTTCCGTGTCGAGAAAACGTAGGAAGAAGTTCTTTTTGAATACCTCCCAATCTCTTGCTAGAGATGTGGATTTTTCTCTCCACCATAGGAACCAATCATACACAAAGTCCTTCATATGTATAGATGCAATGTTAATTTTTTCTTCATCATTTGAAATTTGGTAATACCTGAAGTATTGTTCGATTTTATTTACCCATCTTGTTGCTTCTCTTGCATTTGATCTATCATATTCTGGAACAATAAGTTTCGCCTTGGTCGTGCCATTATTATATGTCCCCATGTTAGATGAGTAGTGTGATTGGGGAGGTATGCAATGTGAATTAGAATTATCAGGGCTTCTATTACCATTCACTATTGCTTTGAGCTCGATTCTCATGTCATTGTAATTTCTACTGCACTTTGGTAATCCTTCGTTCAATTTGACAATTTTGGCATCCAACGACGTATTCGTTGCAACAATCACTTGACTTATAAGGCCCACACAAAATTCATGAATACCTTCGGTTAGTTCTAGCATGGAGGGAGTGTTATCATCTGATCCGATTGCCTTTTTCTCTGGTTCTTCGGCCTTTTTCTATGATCTCCTCATTGTTGCACGTAGTGCGGATTCTTTAACCTTGTATTTTACTTTTATATTAATACTTTAATATAAAGTAATTAAATATTATCTTCCAATTTTCAAAACACTCCTTATGAAATACTTCTCCTTTTATATCACTTGACTTTGATTTCTTCCTTTTAATTTCTCTCTCTAATAATATTATATATACTTTAAAAAAAAAACACAGGCCAAGGCAATACCATGGGCCAATGGTTTACCAAAACCACGGGCCTATAAACCACCAACAATAAAAAAAATTACCCTTCCTTCTTCTCTTTTTTTCTTTTTATTTTCTCTTTTACTTCTTTTTCTTATAGTATCTTCACAATATCATGGGTGTATTGAAACCATGCTCTCACACCAATTGGAAGCCAAAGGCCAGATATATGAAATATATATATATTTAATACTCGTTAATTTATTATTAGATGATTATTAGGTTTACAACTGCGTGTATTACACACAAATGAATATAGTCGTGTCTTTAGACAATGGACATGAATTTACGTTAATAGTATAATTAATAATTAATGGACTTTGTAATATACAATAAGGTATATTACATACTGCCCTGCTTTCTTTGGGCTTTATGCATACCTTACATGTTTCAAATTTAATTTTATTGAATTAAAGTTGTGATGATTGAGATATGTTATTTCAAATTTATTTTTTCACTGAATTAAAGTTGGGATAATAGAGATATGTTATTTTCAAAGGGATTGAGTTAATCAACGAACATACTCAAC
>ML810549.1:110613-138718 GCA_009831015.1 Picea engelmannii | reverse complement strand
GGATAGGTACGATTAATAGATTCGGGGGAAACGACATGGACAACATGAGTATCTTTTTCCCGTGGAAAGTGAGAGAGGATCAAGAGGCCCTGAGCAACAATGCAATCTGGAATAGAAGGTCGATCCTGAAAAATAGCTTTGTTGTGGGCTAACCAAATGCCCCAACAGATAATGAGGGGGAGAACTTTTACCTTTATGTGGGCTTGATCATGAATCCAGGCATGCCAAGCCATCTCCACTATGGGGCCATCCCAGACCACAACCTGAATGAGTCGCAAAGAAATTTCAGCCCAGACCCTTTGGGTAAAAGGGAAGTTGATGAAGAGATGGATACTAGAATCATTTTCCCCTTTGCATAAAACAGTCGAGACATTTGGCAATCCAGGCATCCCCCGACCGTCGACTCCTCCAGGTAGGGAGGAGATTTAGTGGACCAATTTCAATGAGCCCATGTTCATTTAGAATGTGGGTGAAAAGAGCGATTTGATTGTCTGGACGAGCATTAGGGCCCCATACTTCCGCTTCCCCGAGAGAAAAATTCAAGTCCTCCACAAGGATGATGTTCGTTGTTCTGAGCATATGTTTGTTGAGTAGAGAGTCCCAAAAGGGGACCCGATCAGAATACGGCCCATAAATGTTTAGAACCAAAAAATCTAGGCCCATTCCCTCTATCAGCAGATCCACTCCCACGCTAGAATCAAAAGCCCGAGAGTTTGTAACTTTGACTAGTCTTGAGTTCCAACCAATCACGAACCCACCCAACCGACCAATTGCATCAGATCCAACGAATTTCCATGAAGGAAGTAAAGTCTCCAGTATCCTAGTCACTAAATCCTCCTCAGCGAAAGTTTCTCGAAGAAGGATTACATAAGGCTGATTCAACAAGATCAGCTGCTTCAGGGCGAGTTTCTTCTGGGAGCTCGCCACTCCTCTACAGTTGAAAGATAGAATCTTCACAGGGGAACCCCATTTTGGGCTCGCGTTGCTCTAAGGGCCTTGAAAATTGAACGTTGACTTCCATATGCGATATCGACTAAAGCACGACTTTTTACTTTCAAGAGATGGGAGTTTCAACCCATCCCTTTTTTCTGAGGATGCCCTTCAGGATTTGGACCCAAACCAACGTCGTCGTATTCCAATACAATATTTCGGTTCCGAAGGTGGAATCAAATGGCTGAGTCTTTTGAGCCCATGGAGGAGAACTCATCTGATGAACAAGGGATGTGAGAGCCAGGAGAGGAGGGCGAAAAGAGGGAGCAAGAGGTGATTGGGGTGGAGATGAATAGGGAGGAACAAGTATCAGTCTCAAATGACAGAGTTGCAGGGAAGGGGATGTCCCGAATAGAGGGGGGAGTATCCAACTTTAGGAAATTTAATGAATAAATTAAACCATTAACATGAGCAGGAATGGAGAGATGCATACCAAGAAAAGAGCCAAGCTGCTGAAGGGGAAGCATTCATGGTGATGGTGTGTCCACGAGACCCGCATCTGGATGATGCGGTACCAAAGAAATTGTGTTCTCATCTGAAGCCGGTACTTGAAGGTCTGAAACCCGCCTCTGACTCTGTGGCAAATGGGTCGATGAAGAAGACCCATCAATTGAGGTAGGAAGAGAGTTGGAGCCCTCATTTGCTGATGCACCAGGACGTTTATGGGTCTGAACAAATGGAGATTTTCCTTCTCGACCGTGAAATGGAAGGGGAAAGTCCTTAACAATGTGTCCATGTTCGTGGCAGCGCCGACAATTAAATGGTAACCCTTCATCGTCCAAGTTTTGAGTTCTTGTGCGACCTCTATCAATCATCTTAAATTGCTTTTGTAATCCCCCTCTGATGTTGAGAGATACAACTATATGAGCCACAGACATTTCCCTAGTCTCTTTGAAAGACATATCCGCGACCAAGAATTTTCCAAGCATATTACCAATATGTTGAAAATTTTTGAGGGACCAATACAGCGGAGGGAGTCTAGGAAGTCGAACCCAAACTGGAATAATGTCCAATTTTTCATTATCAACATCAAAAGTGGGTTCCCATTTTTTCAGGAGAACTTGGGAGGAGTCAATACACCAACCACATTGCAGGGATTTTTCAACTTGTGAGACTTCAGAGAAAATAATCATAAACCACCCTTTTGATAGGCGGCTTATCCTCGGAGGAGGTTCATATGAAGAACCCCGAGATGTGGCCACTTAAGACTAAAGAGTTTTGAGATTGAAGTGTCAGCCATAAGATTTCCCGATAAGATTTGTATCTGCCATTTCAATAGCCTCTGCCATCGTGATGTCTTTGCCAAAAACCAAATTGGACTCTTCCGAGGTTGCTGAGACACACTTGTTCTGTCATCGCCTTTTACTTGTTGTTCATTTTGGAGAGGGCCTTTCTATAGGAGAAGAGACCAGAGCCATTCCAGACTCATCCAAAGTGTTGTCCCAACCATTTAGGTTCGATGGGTCGAGATTGGAGGCTATAAATCCGACGCTATGGGGTAGGGCTCCAATAAATAGAGATTGGGGAAAATCCATACTAGGGTAAAGACAAGAGAGAAGGAAGTCTTGATCCAGAACCAGGCTATCTTCAACGTTAATGCTCACAGAGGGGACTATAAAAGAGGGAACCATCGATGGCCAGGAGATTCGAGGAGAATCTGCGTAAGGAAGGGGGGAGTCAATAGAAAAAGCCACTGAATCGCCAAGTGAGAAAAAACCCTACAGAAAAACAGACCTTTCCAAAGACGATATTTTCGCAAGGTTGGGAGAGACAAATCCATCAACAAATCCGAGAGAAGACAGGGAGACTGGTGTCGAACCTAGGCTCGAAGCTCCAAACAAAGTGGCCAAGGCTGAAGCAGGAGAGGAAAATAAAGAAGGACCCTTTGACCAGATCACCGAGCTGGCCACAGAAGGACACAAGGTTGTGACTAGAGAGGGATAACTATCAGCTAGCGATGACCAGGGTAGGAGCTCTGTTGGGTTCGAGGAATAATCGATGATGTCCTCATATACCGCCATAATCCTCAACAAAAAGAATCGTAAAAAATAACTCTTACCGCCGAAAAAAGACCTAAGCCGAAGACACGAGAAAAGCACGACCGTTGTAGCCAGTAGAAAAGATGATTAGGGATTTTCTGGGCTTGCGGTAATAAGTGAGTCCAAATAGACATTTTCCCTCCTATCCATTCTCCGTAAAATGTCAATACTTATTATATCTTGTTGTATTATTATTTTTTTCAACAGAAAAATTACTCATTTATATTAAAAATATAATTGTGTACACATTTTCAACATCTCCATAGTTCATGCTGACAAAACAAACCTCAAAAAATTCTTGACATTTACAAATAATCCCCCTCTCTTGTAAAAGATTTTGTATATGACTCTGATCTGATTCTTTCAGTACAACCAAAACTGAAGCCAGAGTGTTGCATATTGTTAGATTTTTTAGCTTCGGAGGTACTCCGCATGTTTTGTCTTGAATGCGGATGTTACCTTAATGTTTACTCTACCAGGCACTTAACTTTGTAATAGTTTTTATAAAGTTGTTTTTAAGTGGTTCTTTTATTAAAGTGACTTTTTAATAAAATGTACCTTCTATTTTTAAAGTGACTTTATTTTCATAAAGCATTTATGTAATAAAGTGAAATCACTTTAATATTTCAAGTGATTCATTTTGGAGGGAATGGAGCATGACCCTTGATCTTGAAAAATGCAAGATCTAATCTTGGCCTTTGGATCTAGGGTTGGGAAGGTTAAAAGACACTTTTGGGTGGAAAATGTCATTTTCAGATTATAAAAGAATGCATTGGGTAGTGTGCAAGACATGTTGTGAAGACATCGGGAGGATGTCGAGAGCACATCGGGAGGAGAGTTAGAGAGATTTTTTGAGCATGTCTGAGAGAGAAAAGTGAGGAACAAAGAGGGCACGTTTTCCAAGGAAAGAGGACACGATTCTCGAGAAAAATTTCCTGTGGGTTTTTGGCCGAAATATTTTTCTGTTGTGGGAGGTCGTATGGTACGGATCCGTACAGTCTGTATGATTCTATACAGTCTATATAGTCGTACGTATTTGGCATAGAAATTGAGGCATTTCAGGCATGAATTTCGAGGCAGATTTATGTGGGATAGATTTGGTGTTGTGAGGTATTTTCCTTGGCTGGAAATGTGGGCTTGTTGTTGTTTTGTACTTTCCTGAAGCATAAAAATAAGATCTCTCTCTCTCTCGTTGGGTTTCCCCATATTGGGGTTTTCCCTGACATTTGCCTAAATTTCTAAGTGTTATTGGGTCTGTGTTTTTCCGCTACATATTTTGCTTAGCAATGTGTATTTCTACTTATGGAAATTTCTGAATGTGAGGTTATGCATTTCTGAAATTTATGAAGACAGTTATCTCTATGTTGCTAAGTGTTTGATAGAATTTCAGTTTGTTGATTTTGGTCATTAAAAATCTACATGGTATCAAAGCTTGTGCTTTGAAGTTCAGTGGGCAACATTTGGCACTTGGAATAGCAAGTGATTTGTTGTTGTATTTGAGAAGGAATTCTCTTTCATGGCTGGTCTCGTGGGTAGTGGATGCCTAGTGTTCAAGGACATTGAGTCTTGTTTGTGGACTGTGGTGCTTCTCGGCACATGACTAGGTTGAGGTCAGTTTTCCTCAATCTTACAGAGATAGACTCAGACTGTAGCATGAATTGTGGAGCCGACCCACAACATGCGAGGTGTTATATGTTCCAGAGTTGACAGTTAATTTGCTCTCAGTGTCAGCTTTGGATGAGAGTGGGTTTGGAGTTGTATTCAACAGTGGACATGTGTTTTTGTATCTTATGGGAGAAACTGTTGACACAACAGTAATGTTTGGTGTCAAGTATGAGGGCTTGTACAGGTTGTTGGGTAGACCTGTGTTGGGGTCCAGTGGATTTCTGGACTCAGATTCTGTGTCGAAGAGTTGGCAGGCAGCACGAGAGAGAGAGAGCTGATACATGGCACTCAGTCTTCTTCCGGGACTCTCAAGGGACTCAACAGACATGAGTCTACACAATTGGATGCTCATGAGAGTGTTCATTCTCCTAGGAGCATGTCTTCAGTTCGCGGTACAACAGAGGTAGCAGCAGAGGCTTCCAGTGCAGTGGGAGTAGTGGCTTCATGTTCAGAGGGAGCAGAGACTTCTGGTACAGAGGGAGCAGCTATGGCAGCTGATGAGATGGAGACAGATTTTGGTGGTGATACCAGAAGTACCTCCCTCGCTAAGAGGAAGTGTTAGATTTTTTAGCTCGGGAGGTACTCCACATGTTTTGTCTTGAATGCGGATGTTACCTTAATGTTTACACTACCAGGCACTTAACTTTGTAATAGTTTTTATAAAGTTGTTTTTAAGTGGTTCTTTTATTAAAGTGACTTTTTAATAAAGTGTACCTTCTATTTTTAAAGTGAATTTATTTCCATAAAGCACTTATGTAATAAAGTGAAATCACTTTAATATTTCAAGTGATTCATTTTGGAGGGAATGGATCATGACCCTTGATCTTGAAAAAGGCAAGATCTAATCTTGGCCTTTGGATCTAGCGTTGGGAAGGTGAAAAAACACTTTTGGGGGGAGAATGTCATTTTCAAATTATAAAAGAATGCATTGGGTAGTGTGCAAGACATGTTGTGAAGACATAAAGAGGATGTTGAGAGCACATCGGAAGGAAAGTTAGAGAGATTTTATGAGCATGCTTGAGAGAAGAAAGTGAGCAGCAAAGAGGGCATGATTCCCGAGAAAATTTTCCTGTAGGTTTTTGGCCAAAATATTTTTCTGCTGTGGGAGGCCGTACGACACAGATCCATACAGTCCGTACGATTCCGTACAGTCGTACGGATTTGACACGAAAATCGAGGCATTTCAGGCACAGATTTTGAGGTGGATTTCTATTTTTTGTTCATTGTTTATGGGTTGTACGGAACAGTCCGTACATCAAACTGTGGGCACGAAAAAGAGGTACGGAGGAGGTCGTACAACAATACGGTTTTGGCACAGAAAACGAGGCAGATTTCTGTGGGACAGATTTGGTGCTGTGAGGTATTTTCCTTGGCTGGAAATGTGGGTTTGCAGTTGTTTTGTTCTTTCCTGAAGCATAATAATAAGATCTCTCTCTCTCTTGTTGGGTTTCCCCATATTGGGGTTTTCCGTAGCATTTGCCTAAATTTCTGAGTGTTATTGGGTTGTTGTCCACTGTGTTTTTCCGCTGCATATTTTGCTTAGCAATGTGTATTTTTGCTTATGGAAATTTCTGAATGTGAGGTTATGCATTTCTGAAATTTATGAAGACAGTTATCTCTATGTTGCTAAGTGTTTGACAGAGTTTTAGTTTGTTTATTTTAGTCATTAAAAATCTACATGGTATCATAGCTTGTGCTCTGAAGTTCAATGGGCAGCATTTGACACTTGGAACATCAAGTGATTTGTTGTTGTATTTGAGAAGGAGTTCTCTCTCATGGCTGGTCCTGTGGGCCGTGGATGCCTAGTGTTCGAGGACATTGAGTCTTGTTTGTGGACTACAGTGCTTCTCGGCACATGACTGGGTTGAGGTTAGTTTTCCTTGATCTTACAGAGATAAACTTAGACTGTAGCATGAATTGTGGAGCCAACCCAAAACATACAAAAAGAACCCTTACCGTCGGAAAAATACCTAAGCCAGAGACACGAGAAAAGCACGACCGTTGTAGCCAGTAGAAAAGATGATTAGGGATTTTCCGGGCCTACGGTAATAAGCGAGACCGAATAAACATTTTCCCTCCTATACATTCTCCATAAAATGTTAATACTTATTATATATTGTTGTATTATTTTTTTTTTCAATAGAAAAATTACTCATTTATATTAGAAATATAATTGTGTACACATTTTCAACATCTCCATAGTTCATGCTGACAAAACAAACCTCAAAAAATTCTTACATTTACAAATAATCCCCATCTCTTATAAAAGATTTTGTATATGACTCTGATCTGATTCTTTCAGTACAACCAAAATTGAAGCCAGAGTGCTACATATAACCCATAAAACTCATGTAAAGTAATGACCCATCTATGATCCTCTAATATCTATTCCAAGGGGGGAAATCTGAAAAAGAAATATAGAAAGAGAGAATTGTCCTCAAAATTCTCAGATGACTGGGGAGACCAAAATATATAACTATTAAGCATTTAAAAAAGATTAAAAAAGAGGGTAGGGCCCTCATTTCCATCAACCCACAAATTGTATTCTATCCTTCCTTCGGTCTTCGTCAATGCCTTTTTCAAGATAGAATTTGCTTCCTTGTTTAGCTCCCTATAAACATGTGTGTAATAGATCTCCCTAAATGATTTTTTGAGCTTAATGATTCTGTCCATCCACCCCATTAAAGAGGCAAGCTGTAGCTTTCTTATGTCCTTCATCAATTCAATAATAATCTTTGAGTCACCAATTACCTGGATGACTTCAATATTCAAACGCACTACCAAGATATGTGTTGCCCACGCTCCTAGCAGTTCTGCCCTGGTGTTTGTCCCAATGTCGCAATTGAAGGTCCACTTATAAACTGAGTTTTCACTGATCCTTATCAATCCCTCTGCCCCACACCTTTGATCACTTAACTACGTTGCTCCATCAAACCAACTGACTGTTGGAGTAGTGAAACTTGGGATCTGAACTAAATGAGGGATAGCCTTCTTCCGTGTAGTTGTCTGAAGTGCTAAGTTTGCCCAAATTTTATAAACAACAGAAAGGGTAGAAGGATTCCTTCCCTCGGATTTTTTTTTATTCCGCTCCAACCAAACAAACCAACATAAAAGGGATGGGAGAGTAATGAAAGAAGACTCATTTCTATCCCAGTTTTCATAGCAACCAAATAACGAGCTTCCTTCCCAGGCAGTCATAATGTTTAGCTCCCTTTTTATGATATTTCAAACATCCTTAATGAAGCTGCAATTTACAAATAAATGATACACAGATTCTGCGTCTTTTGAGCACAAATGGCATATGTTTGGGCCTTCCCAACCTTTTCTTTGCAATGTATCCCAAGTTAAAATTTTATTCTCAATGGATAACCATGTGAATAATTTAATTTTTTGTGCCATATCCCACTTCCACATATGTCTTCTCCAACCCCCAATAACATGCTGTCACTTATTTTTTGCAAAAGCACAATAAATATTTTTTACAGTAAGGCTACCAGATATGTCTCCCCCAGTCCAAATGAGAGCATCCTCTTAATTCTGTAACTGCACCCCCGCTCCAATTAATTCCTTGTAATATGCATCCCATTCCACTGCCAAGTTCCCATTAAGGTTGATCTCCTCGCTAGTTTTCCAATGATCTTACAAAATACCCGGTCTGCTTTTTCCTATAGCCTGGTAGATACAAACCATGTTATTTCTTTTCAGCTCAGATATAAGTTGATGAGATAAAAAGGATGAATTCCCCATGCTCAATATGATTTCCAATCCTAGCAATATCAAGTGACCAGACCCCGGCCTCCAACTCAACCAATGAGTAATCAAATGCAAGGACTTCAGTAGGTTCTTCCAATTTTGAGAGGTGGATGACGTTGTGGCTGAAGTCGATCTAAGCCAAGTGACTACTGAGCAGTAAGGAAGATATTTGTCTTTTATCACCTTATTCCAAACTCCATCCTTCATCAGGACATGCCACAAAGAGTTTGCAACCAAGGCTTTGTTAAACAAGAAGATATTTCTTATCCCCCAACCTCCCATATGTTTTGGTTTTTCTAAAACTTCCCAGCTACATAAATGCATATGCTTTTTCCCGACGTCACCCAACCAAAGAAAACTAAACATTTGTTTCTTTATCTTTTCCAAAATCGAAGCTGGTATGGAAACCAATGCCATCCAGTAGACAAGTTGTCCTTCAAGAACAAATTTGACTAGTGGGAAGCGACCACCCAATGACAACCATCTACTACACCACATCCTGATCCTTGTTTCAATCTTTATAAGGAGCCATCTCCAGTCTACAGTCTTATATGCATCCGCCTTTAATAAGTATTCAAGATATCAAAAACCTTTGCAAGATCATCGAAATTATGAGGGAAAATTTCCTTTAAATTTCCCAAAGTCTCCCCTTGGATTCCAGCATAGTAGAAGATAGATTTTGTCCAATTTATCAGCAGACCGGAGGCACTGCAGAAAATCAGTAGGGTCTTTTTTTATCTCTTTCCACTCATTAGCAATTGCTTTTGTCATAATTAGCACATCGTCCACGAAAAATAAATGCATAATCTTAACTAATCTTGAGACCATTATCCCTGACAACTTTCCTTCGTCCTTTCCTTTCTTTAAAAGCAGGCTATTTCCTTCCATGATTAAAATGAATAACAGAGGAGATAACAGACAACCTTGCCTCAGGCCTCTACCACTCTGAAACATTAGCAAAGTCTCCTCATTTATAAGGTTTGCGAAGTTTGCACTGGTCACACAACTCATGATCCAATTTGTGAAAGGAATACTAAAGCTCGTTTGAATAAGAGTCATTCTTAAAAAATCCCAATTGATGCAATCATAAGCTTTCTTAAGATCCAACTTTAAGATCATAACTTTCGACTTTTTTACCTTTATACTGTGCAAGCACTCTTGTGTCGTGCCTATTGCATCGAAGATCTGTCTACCTTTTAGAAAACCCAATTGTTCCTCTGACAACGAGCGTGATAGAATAGGCTTTATCCTATTTGCAATTATCTTTGAAATCAGCTTGTAACATAAATTACACAAAGCAATTGGTCTGTAATCACCAAAAGACGATGGATTATTAACTTTTAGGATAAGAGTAAAAAAGGTCGTGTTTAATGACTAGTTCACTAAGCCTTGAGTACTAGAATCTTCCACCACTTCTAGTAAATCATCTCCCACTAAGTCAAAGAAGTGGATAAAGAACTCGATTGCCCAACCGTCGGGCCTCGGGCTCTTGTTTTTGGCAAAAGACTTGAGAACCTCCCAAAGTTTTGGCTTTGTACAAGGTCTGTCTAATAGAAATGAATCATTATCCTTGACAAAATGGTCATAAAGACTGGCAGTATCAATTTGATCATTAATAACCACATGGGCAGCCTCCTCATAATTTTTTTTAAATTACTTGACAACTTCTTTTTTGATAGCACCTTGACCAGAATGAAATTCACTGCTCTCATCCCTGATATCCCAAATATGATTTTTGTTCCTTCTAAAGCTTGCAAAACTGTGAAAGAATTGTGTATTCTTATCACCACTCTTTATCTAGACGGCTCTTCTTCTTTGGCGCCACAAGTCTTCTTCAACTAGTAAGATTTTGTCTCGCTCGGCCTCCAGAAGTTTTATTTGAGTATCCCTATCACTGCTCCTTTCCCCTTATGTCGTTTCTAGAAATAAGTCTTTTAAATGTCCCTCCAATCGTAATAACCTTTCTTCTTGTTTTTTTTTAAATCTTTTGCCCAAGCTTTTATGCGAAATTTTAATGATTTCAACTTTAGAACTAATCTTTGTTGAACATCACTTTCAACCAAATGAGTTGGATCCTTCTAGAATTCACTCACTAAAGAGGCGACCTCTTCTTCACATAACCAGCTTGAGTTAAACTTGAAAGGATAGGCCGTCGATAAGGATTGACAATCTAATTTTAAAAAGACAGGTACATGGTCTGAAATGAAGGGATATTCCACCCAAGATTTATATCTGCTAACTCCCAATATGAGATCTTCAACCAAAAAGACGTGATCCAGTCTTTTTGAAATACCATCAAAGCCCCCTCTGCGATTTCTCCAGGTCAGAACCAGAACATCCAGTGCAATGTCCACCAGTCTATATCCATTAGATAAGTCTTTAAAGAAAATTGTCAATAGATCCAAGTGTGCAGAATATCCCCACAACTCCCCAACATCATAAGTGAAATTTAAGCCGCTAGCCAAAATAAGATTTGTGTGTGCCAAAAGACCCCTCGCAACCACCTTTTCCCAAAAAGATTTTCTATCAAAACAGGGACCATGAACATTCAACAGAGTAATCGACATTTTAAGCTCCAGACAAGTACATGTTAGGAGGATTCCACCACAACACAAAAAAGGACAAATGTCAAACTTTTTTGGATCCCAAGACACTAATAAACCCCCTGAAGATCCAACTGAACTTACAACACATGAGATCCAAGAAGGTCGAAAAGAGTTCATAAAGGCCCGCGCCTTTTTTTCCTCCACCAAAGTTTCTCGTAGGAAAATAATGTCTGGTGAATTCCTCCGAAGAAGTCTTCAAAGGGAGGAAGATTTCAGGATCCCCCCCACCCCTCTAATGTTTAGTAAGAGCAAAATCATGATTTCGCTCTTGCAAGGGCTTTCATGCCTCTAAGTTCCTTGTTTTCACAAATGATGGGTAAGTGTGAATCAATAGAAATTTGAACAGTTTCAGCCTTCTTTTTCCTCACACTCCGAGTTTTAATAGGGTAAATTTCAAACCCCAAACCCTTTGACCAAGTGTACTCCTTCCCAGATGTCTCCCTCGAAGGACCCGTCTGTCCTGAAACCCCCTCAAACTCCTGTTTGTTGTAAACAGTCCTCCCCAGAAAGGTAGGTATAGGTATTGGTGAGAGCGCCTCTCTGTAGGAGGGAATCATGGACTCTAGAACTTCCCCGATGGCGCCATCCCTCGGCTCTGGTTCCCCACACCCCGGGAGGATGTTGTCCTCACCAGAACCGTCAGAACGCTCGATAACCGCTCTTGGAGAGCCCAAACCACTGGAAGAGCAGCGAACCAGAGGAAAGCTATCCCCCCTAGTGTCTAAAGGTGATCCTTTATGTCCCCGAGAGTCAACAATGAAAATAGGACTAACCCCCCCCATAAAGGGCATTAGTGTGAAGGACAGGTTCTGTTGAGCCCGTCGTAACCCGATTAATTGCAGTGTCAGCCGTGTTTTCCCCTCCCACTCTGAAGAGATTAGAGGAGTCCAACACATTTATTTCCCAGGTCAATAAAGAAAAAAAGAGAGTAGGGCAAAAAGATTTCAACTTACTCGTAACAGTGTCCAACTGAGCCGTATGGTTTGTATCCAGATCATCAACACAACTCGAGCTAAACCAGCAAGAATCCACTCTCGGCGACTCAACACGAGTTGACTTTTCTAACAAAGTCCCTTCTGAGACCTCCTCCTCAAAAGTCCCTAACAATCCTGCCTCAAATGACCAGTCTTCCGACACAAAGAACACCTGAAAGGAATACCCAGGTAGACCAGAGTTTGAATTGTATGGTGTCCTCTCCAAACAATCTCTAAAGACTCCAACAGTCCAACATGGATATCAACTTCCACCATGACTCTTCTTATTCTTTTATCCGGTGCCAAGAGCGCCACATTGTCAACCTTTAAAAAAATTCTAAGAGCATTACCAATGGCTTCTAAAGCCTTTGCATTCCAAAAATGCAGTGGCAGTCTAGGTAATAACACCAAAATATGTCTAAAGAAAAAATAGTCTTGTGTCGGGTCAAAACTCACCCTCCACCGCTTAAGCATCGAGCTTCCTCCATCGTAAATCTAGGGTTTTTCCAGAATGATCACATAATCCTTGACACTTTTAAATCGGAAGCTGAACCATCCTTTAGTCATAAAAACAACTTCAGGCGTATATCCCAAAAGTGGGTACCAAGTAGAGCTTACCCACTCAACCAGAGGCATTTTGCACCTAGAGTGGTACAAGAATCTCCCCACTAGTGTGCAAAGTGTCAAGCTAACAATGTCCTCTAGACCAATATCCTCCCCTAACATCAATTTTCCCTTAGAGTGATTTGTGATCCAAGGTTTAGCTCTGTAACCGCCATAACTAGTCAGATTCCTATCAAAAGTTCCTTGAGCCAAGTTGTCCGTCACCCTCCCATGACTACCCAACGACCTCCCTGAGTCTTTTGGTGGGTTAGAAGGTTGAAAATCCACTTGTTGTCTAGCAGTTGAACTCCCTGTATCGTGACCAATAGCGGATGGTATTAACCGAGCTACCTCCCGAAGTTTAGCCGTGGAAGTGGGAGGGGTATGTGTCTTTACCATCCCCATAAAGGATTTAAGACCCGCATTAAATGCAAGCTCATCTGTCGAGACGAAAAGACCCTCCCTCCTCCAGATGGCTTCATCAGCCGCCCCCATGAGGGCGCTGACTTCAACTTCCATGGGGAAGCTTCTCTGGTGGAAGGTGACTCAGCCAAAAAACGACCAACAACTGCTAAACACCTCATGGTGACAAGACAGAACTCCTGACAGGTCTCGTTAATACCCATGCTCACAAAAAAAACTGAGGTGAAGAAGGACCCGCACTAACTCCATTGAACGTAAAATGCGGTCCCACTAAATTTAATGGCCAGAGCAGAATAATCAAGAGTCGAGGTGACAGGAGAAAGAACTAAAAAACTAATACACTAAACTAAATCTAGAGTGATAGAAGCCTCCGTTGTAAATAACTAAGCTCCAACATTAAAAAGGCGAGGTCCTCCCATGGCTATAATTGAAGTATCCGCCAAAGTAGTGAGAGGAAGGTTCGAAAAACTAAAAAAAGTATAACCGCCAAAACAAGAGCATGTATCCTCCGATGAAATAGCTAAGCTCCATCGTTAAATGACGAGGTTCTCCCATGGTTTGAGTTGCAGGATCCGCCATTTTCGAAGGTTGAAGGTTCAAAAAACCGGTTCCCACCTTCCTGTCCCCATGTGCCAAAGATATCTACAAATGTGAATGTGGTTATGTATTAAAAGATATACTTATTATAACTTATTATAATACAATACAAATGTGAATGTGCTAAAAGTATTAGAGGATATTTGTAATATGAATTAAAGATGAAAAGTTCAACCCATACTACCAATTAATATGAATTAATTATATAAAAATTATATAAAACTAAATTAATAAGTATATTACAAATTTTATAATTGCTAATTAAATATTGTATAATAATTATACAATATTACAAACTAATAGCTATATGATATGATAATATTACTATATAATATAATAATAATAATAATAACAATACATTATTAATATATGATGGAAGCACACATTATTATTGATATATAATAATAATGGAAATATAATAAATAAATGATAATAGATATCATACAATAAACAACAAAAGTATTGATAATATAAAAATTTTCATGTTGAGTATTTCAAAGATATTGAACATAGACGATCTCACCAATATCTCAACTAAGTTAAGGTGTACATATGGTTAAATATTATCTAATAAAAACATAACACATAATCATCCTTGACTTTTATATGTCCAAGTCAACTATTACGGTTGACTTAATTCTTTGAAATTCTATTGGTTATTGAATTTCCAACTCAACAAGCATGACTTTTCTTATAAGACCCATTTTTGGAGTAAATTTCCCTCACAACCTCCCCATGCCAAACAAGAACTATATGCATATTTTTTGCCCTGGGCATGGTGTTTCTATGGCTCTTGACACTAGTATTCTTATCGTATTCATGCCTTAGAAGTTCTAAAATATCAACAATATGTTGAGTTTGCAGATGACATAACGTCTGCAAGAAATATTTTGTCAACACTTGAAGAACATGATCAACAATGCATTCTTATCTTTGAGGGTTCATCCATTTTCTTTTCTTTAAATTTTTCCTTGCATTATGGTCTACGTCAAATTATTAGGAAATCACCCTTTGTCTTTTTAGAAATAGAATTTTAGTGTATAAATATGGTTGAAATAGAGACCACGATTTGGATTGGTTCTCATTCTACAACCATACTCTCTCGCAATTCACATATGCGCTACTTCATTACAATCTACACAACTCTACAGGTTGCAAAGAAAAGAAAAATTATATGTCTTCTATGGTAAGAAGCCCAATGTCAAGTGCAAATCACAAAGTACTCGTCTTAAATAGGGAGGAACACTAGGCATATTCTAATTTAAAGAGGGAATACTAGATACAACATGGAAATTTGTAATACACTCTCATTTTAAAAGTGAGGACTTGATATAGTGTGGTAATCTGTATACTTTCTTTTAATGGATACCATGTAATGGATTCTATATAATATGAAGGATGTGGGAAAATCCCCTTTCATTGCGGACAAATTGAAGAAAGTTAATGATGCAGGAGCATCCACACCTCATCAAGCGAGCCCGCGCGAGGAGAAAGAAAGAACAGCTGGGCAGCACTAGCACCAATTTTGAAACACTTTGATATGTTGCGCCAAACATTAATGCGTTGATGTGATGAAGCGCACTTGTACATTGTAATGGACCTTGAGCCTTTAAGCTCACGTCCTTAGTAGCTGAGGCATTTAATAGAATTAATGTAAAGATAGATAAGAATTAATTGTAGATTTGATAGTTGTAGAATTCGAGAGGGCAAACGGAATATAGGCACCCTCCTTTGTATCATTGTAACAATTAGCATTCATATGAGAAACAGGAGCAAGAAGAGAGCAAGCAGAGAACTTGTGGAGAACACCCATGTATAGATTGAATTAATAGAAGGAAGACTTTGATTCAATTCCATGGTTGTGGTTATTCACTGGGTGTTGTTGATATTATGTTGTTGCATATTTGCTTCTTGCTATGCCTTTGTTCTATATGCTGCGTATGTGATTTCATGGCAGGTTCGAAATCTGAGAGAATGAGGAAATGAGTTTCAATTGTTTCTCTGTTTGAGCCAGGAGATTCCTGCATAGAGTGCAGTTGAATTCATCCACATAGAGTGCGTTGATGAGGCTTAGAAGTTAAACTCTCGTTCTCGTTCACTCAGAAGTTGTTTTGGGTAGATAGAGCCGTGCAAGACGTGCGCAGGCTAGACGAGGTCTCAGAGTTGCGATTCTGAGCTAAGGCATTGATAGACTGCTGCTGCTAGAGTGCACAGGGTCAGAAGCCTTCAACACTTAACGTGGTTGAAGATCATCTGCAAGGAGTGCGTGCAGGGAGTTTCCAGAAGAAGCTCAGAAGCTTTGAAAGCTCAGGAAAGATAGGCCTTCGAAGTAGTTGAAGAGCAGTGGAGAGAACATTCACGAACAGGTTGCAAGGAGAAGCGAGCGGGTTGGCGGACGGGTCTCGTGGAGAGACATTTCTTATTCGGGATTTGCGTAAGGAGGAAAAGTGGACGTGAAGTCTACAGTGCAGACGGAAGAAAGTTCAAAGGTCAGATTGGACATAAGCCGTCGATCGAGATCACAAGGAGTGTGACTCGACTCGTGGATCAGATGCATCGGGAGTTCGCGAGGGAAAACTCCTACTTCTCGTAAAAGGAGATCGCGAGAAGCGAAGTCCCGACAACTTCATGTATAGTGTGGGTCATAGCAGGGCGACGTAGCAGGTAATCTCGGGCACCGGATCTCGGGAGTTGAAGGGTCAAGAGATTGGTCTCGCGGGTGGTGAGGAAACGAGAAGGCGAGATAGCAAGTTTGTCGGCATTCTCGGCGTTTCGGATCTCGGAGGTTGGGACCCCGAAGGTATAGTGACGCGAGTTGCGAAGTCGCGATAAAGTGAAGTTCCGATCAACCAAGAGAAGGTCAGCGTTGACCAAAGACATCGGGTCTCGGGGATTCGAGGGTCTAGTATTAAATTGTTGAACTCGTGAAGTCGCGAGAGCCGATCCTCCGATAACCAAGGAAAGGAGGATCGCGTGAGTGGAAGAGTTACTGTGGGTACGAAGGATTCCTGAGAGGGGATCAGAAGAACCTTTGAGTTCTTCGGGCCGAGGAGGAAGAAGGTCCTGGTGGGAGCGATCGTTCTCCGAGGAGTGAGAAGGATTGCGCCAGAGTGGTATCAGAGCCGGAGAAAGAGTTCTCTTTGTTCCGGTAGCAGAGAGAAAGAGAAGACACCATGCCACCCAGAAGAGAAAGGCAGTCACCTGATCGTGAAGACAGGGATGCCCGAAGAAGAGGAAGGCCGGCAAGAAACCCAGAGATGGAGCGACAAATACGAGATCTTAGGGCGAGACTCAAGGAGATGGAGACCACCCAGAGGCGCGGAGTTGGCGCTGGAGAGTTCAGTGATTCCGAGGTGGAAGAGGTAGCTAGACACGATGCTGAGGAAATCACAGCAGAAGATGCCTCGACAGAGAGGTTGATCAGAGCCATTTCCAGAATGAGCTCAAAGACAAGGATGGACATTCCCGTCTATGAGGGGAGTCTAAATGCAGAGGAGTTGCTGGATTGGATCTGAGCACTCGACACCTACTTCAATTACTAGGATATCGAAGAGGACAAGAAGGTAAGGCATGCTGATACCAAGATGAAAGGACATGCAACCTTATGGTGGGATGAATTGCAGGCTGATAGGCGCTGCAAAGGAAAACAAAAGATCAAAAACTGGGACAGGATGATCGCTAAGATGAAAGCGAAGTTCATCCCCAGAGATTACCAGATCACTTTGTTCAGGCGAATGCAGAACCTGAGATAGAAGTTGATGACGGTGAAGGAGTATACGGAGGAGTTCTATAGGCTCAATATCCGAGCAGGTCATCGGGAGAGCGATGATGAAAAGGTGGCAAGATATCTGAATGGTCTTAGGTATGACATTCAGGATGAATTGAGTATGGTTACCATCCGAACAGTTGAGGATGTGTACCAGATGGCTCTAAAAGCCGAAGAAAAGCTGAGCCACAAGCAGAGTCAGAGAGGGCGAGGCAGGAGCCAGCCAAGAGGCAAAGCGGTTGCCCAAAAAGAATTCCAGAAGCCCAAGGAGGAATGGAAGAGACCTCAGGGTAAGGTTGAGAGAGGTGGAACCTCACAACCAAGGCAACAATATGCTGAGCCGAGGAGGCAGCATATTGAGCAGGGTGGCGGATATGCCGACGTGAACACTTTTCCTCGTACCCAAGGTAGAGGAAGAGGCAGAGGAGGAGTTATCACATGTTTTACATGTGGAAAGGACAGACACAAAGCTGTTGACTGTCCAGACAGGAATATGGACAAAAGTGAAGCTCACATCACAGAGGCGCAGAGGCGTGATGCTGAGACAAAAGATGCAGACAGCGGAAGGTCGCTTGGGATGCATAAAATTCTTTTGACACCTGAGAAAGAGGTGGAAAGCTCAATGCAAAAGAGCAGACTGTTCAGAACGGCTTGTACAACCAAGGACATGAAATGCAAAGTCATAGTTGACAGTGGGAGCACTGATAATCTCGTTTCGTCCGAGATGGTGGAGAAACTGGAGCTGGAAACAACTAAGCACCCAAGTCCATATAAAGTCTCGTGGTTACAAAAAGGACACCGGGTAAGTGTCACTAAACAATGCTTAGTTAAATTCAAGATTGGGAATTATCATGATGAGATTTTGTGTGATGTCATTCCCATGGACGTATGTCATATATTGCTGGGTAGACCATGGCAATATGACCGAAATGTTGTTCATGATGGGAGGATGAACACATACACTTTGGAGAAGGATGGGAGACTCCATAAGCTGCTTCCAATAAAAGATAAAGAGGTAAAACCGGAAGTAAGCAGCACGATACTTCTCATGAGTGGGAAGAAACTTCTCACAGAGATGGAGAAGAATGAAAATCCACAATTCTTTGTTGTCAGGAAGCCGAGAATTGTCCTGACAAGCACAAGAGTGGACGACTTGCCGGAGGAGATTCAGGAACTGCTGGGAGAGTTCGTTGATATCATCGTGGACGAACTACCTCGTTCGTTGCCACCGATGCGGAGTGTGAGTCATCACATCGATCTCATACCCAGAGCAAGTCTACCGAACAAGGCCGCGTATAGGTTGACACCTCAGGAGAACGAGGAGGTCAAAAGGCAGGTACAGGATCTGCAGGATAAAGGACTGGTCAGAGAGAGTCTGAGTCCGTGTATTGTTCCGACAATACTGAGTCCGAAGAAGGATGGAGGCTGGAGGATGTGTACAGACTCTAGGGCGATAAACAAGATCACCATCAGGTACAGATTTCCACTGCCGAGAATGGATGATCTGATGGATTGCCTGAGCGGGGCAAATTATTTTTTGAAGATTGATCTCAAGAGCGGATATCATCAGATCCAGATGAGAGAAGGAGATGAGTGGAAGACAACGTTCAAAACAAACGAGGGTTTGTACGAATGGCTGGTCATGCCGTTTGGTTTGACAAACGCGCCAAGCACCTTTATGAGGCTGATGAATGAAGTCCTGCGGGAATTCATCGGTAAATTTGTGGTTGTGTATCTAGACGACATATTAATTTTCAGCAAGACCAAGGCTGAACACATGAGGCATTTAGCCATTGTGATGAGAAGGCTACAACAAGAGAAGCTGCTGATCAATCTAAAGAAGTGTTCCTTCATGCAGACATAACTCATTTATTTGGGTTTTGTAATCTCGGCGAATGAATTGAAGATGGATCCTGAAAAGGTAGAAGTAATCAGGAATTGGCCATCGCCGAGGAACGTTTTTGAGGTAAGGAGCTTTCATGGTTTGGCTAGTTTCTACAGAAAATTCATTCGGAATTTTAGTGGAATTAGCGCCGCGATGATGGACATAGTGAAGAAACGACATAAAGTTTTTCATTGGACAGCAGAGGCTGAGAGGAGCTTCAATCTGTTGAAGCAAAAGATCACAGAGCAACCAATTCTGGTGTTGCCTGATTTTCAAAAGACATTTCAGGTGAAATGCGATGCCAGTGGGTACGCTGTTGGAGGGGTCCTGAGTCAGGATGACAGACCTGTAGCATATTACAGCGAGAAGCTGGATGATGCAAAACTGAAGTACTCCACATATGATAAAGAGTTCTATGCCATCATACAAGCATTGAAGAAGTGGAGGCATTACTTGATACCCAAGGAATTTGTGTTGTACAACGACAATCATGCATTGCAGTTCGTGAGTCAACAGGAGAAGTTGAACCAGAAGCATGCGAAATGGGTAGAGTACATGCAGAATTTTATGTTTGTTATAAAGCACATTTCAGGGACTGCTAACAAAGTGGCTGATGCTTTGAGCAGGAAATGTTTGTTGTTGCAGGAGTTCAAAGTCAAAACCTTGGGTTTTGAAAATCTGAAAGATATGTATGCAAGTGATGCAGACTTCGGAGAAGCATATGAGGCAGCTGAGAATCCAGTTCTCAGAGATCAGAGTCCTTGGATAGATTTCATGATCCAGGATGGATTACTGTTCAGGGACAATCAATTGTGCATACCGAATTGCTCCATGAGGGAGAATTTGGTGAGAGAAAAGCACAGCGAAGGCTTAGCAGGTCATTTTGGACATGACAAAACATTCGCGAAGCTGAGCGAATCGTATTATTGGCCAGGCATGCGAGCAGATGTGAAAAGATTTGTTGACAGGTGTCGGATATGTCAACACTCGAAGGGCCGAAAGCAGAACACCGGGTTATATCAGTCGTTGCCCATACCTGAGAGGCCATGGGAAGCAATTAGTATGGATTTTGTGTTGGGATTACCGAGAACTCGGCGAGGAGTTGATTCCATCTTCGTGGTGGTAGACAGGTTCTCGAAGATGGCACATTTTATTCCATGTCATAAGACCAGCGATGCGACCCACATCGCAAATTTGTTTTTCAAAGAGATTGTTAGATTGCATGGATTGCCGAGAAGCATAGTCTCGGATCGGGATACAAAATTCATAGGTCATTTTTGGAGGACGCTATGGAAGAAGTTGGGAACTAATCTGGCATTTAGTTCAGCTTATCACCCCCAGACAGA
This sequence comes from Picea engelmannii, assembly GCA_009831015.1. Classification (NCBI taxonomy): domain Eukaryota; kingdom Viridiplantae; phylum Streptophyta; class Pinopsida; order Pinales; family Pinaceae; genus Picea; species Picea engelmannii. The sequence goes on along the minus strand of ML810549.1, from coordinate 118,071 downwards.
TAGACAGACGGAAGTGGTCAACAAGAGCTTAGGGGATTTACTGAGAAGCTTGGTGACCGAGCACCACGGCAGTTGGGACCAGGTATTACCACAGGCAGAATTCGCGTACAACGATTCGGTGAATCGGAGTACAGGAAGAAGTCCATTCCAGATTTTGTATGGAACACAGCCGAGGGGAGTTTCTGAACTCAGGGAGTCAGGACAGGCTGAAACTAGCAGCGCGAGTGCTGAAGAGTTCGCTGAAGCGATGCAGGAACTTCACACGCAGGTGAAGCAGCGATTGCAGAAGTCCAATCAAGAGTATAAGTGCAGAGCCGATCAGCGGAAGAGACAACTTCAGTTTGAAGTTGGTGACATGGTTATGGCGCACCTGAGGAAAGAAAGGTTCCCGAGGGGAACATATAACAAGCTCAAGATGAAGAAGATCGGACCGTGCAGAGTCCTGAAGAAATTCGGGGAGAGTGCATATGAAATTGAGTTGCCAGAGGGCATCGGGATATCTCTGATTTTCAATGTTTCGGATTTATACCCATACAGGGCTGGAGAAGCAGAGGCTGAAGCTGAAGAAATGATCCAGTGGCAGAAGCAATTACCAGTTGCACAGAAGCCTCAGATGGAGTGCATACTGGATAAGCGAGCAGGAAGGAAGACTAGGCGAAAGCAGTATTTTGAATACCTGGTGAAGTGGAAGAATCATCCAGTGGAGGATGCCAGCTGGGAGACAGAAGCAGTCATACAGAAGCATGGTCACACTGTGCAGGAGCTCATGGACAGGAGCCCATGAAATCTTTTGAGCAGAGGAGTATGATGCAGGAGCATCCACACCTCATCAAGCGAGCCCGCGCGAGGAGAAAGAAAGAACAACTGGGCAGCACTAGCACCAATTTTGAAACACTTTGATATGTTGCGCCAAACATTAATGCGTTGATGTGATGAAGCGCACTTGTACATTGTAATGGACCTTGAGCCTTTAAGCTCACGTCCTTAGTAGTTGAGGCATTTAATAGAATTAATGTAAAGATAGATAAGAATTAATTGTAGATTTGATAGTTGTAGAATTCGAGAGGGCAAACGGAATATAGGCACCCTCCTTTGTATCATTGTAACAATTAGCATTCATATGAGAAACATGAGCAAGAAGAGAGCAAGCAGAGATCTTGTGGAGAACACCCATGTATAGATTGAATTAATAGAAGGAAGACTTTGATTCAATTCCATGGCTGTGGTTATTCTCTGGGTGTTGTTGATATTATGATGTTGCATATTTGCTTCTTGCTATGCCTTTGTTCTATATGCTGCATATGTGATTTCATGGCAGGTTCGAAATCTGAGAGAATGAGGAAATGAGTTTCAATTGTTTCTCTGTTTGAGCCAGGAGATTCCTGCATAGAGTGCAGTTGAATTCATCCGCATAGAGTGTGTTGATGAGGCTTAACAGTTAAACTCTCGTTCTCGTTCACTCAGAAGTTGTTTTGGGTAGATAGAGCCGTGCAAGACGTGCGCAGGCTAGACGAGGTCTCAGAGTTGTGATTCTGAGCTAAGGCATTGATAGACTGTTGCTGCTGGAGTGCGCAGGGTCAGAAGCCTTCAACACTTAACGTGGTTGAAGATCATCTGGAAGGAGTGCGTGCAGGGAGTTTCCAGAAGAAGCTCAGAAGCTTTGAAAGCTCAGGAAAGATAGGCCTTCGAAGTAGTCGAAGAGCAGTGGAGAGAACATTCGCGAACAGGTTGCAAGGAGAAGCGAGCGGGTTGGCGGACGGGTCTCGTGGAGAGACATTTCTTATTCGGGATTTGCGTAAGGAGGAAAAGTGGACGTGAAGTCTACAATGCAGATGGAAGAAAGTTCAAAGCTCAGATTGGATAGAAGCCGTCGATCGAGATCACAAGGAGTGTGACTCGACTCGTGGATCGGATGCATTGGGAGTTCGCGAGGGAAAACTCCTACTTCTCGTAAAAGGAGATCGCGAGATCGCGAGAAGCGAAGTCCCGACAACTTCGTGTATAGTGTGGGTCATAGCAGGGCGACGTAGTAGGTAATCTCGGGCACCGGATCTCGGGAGTTGAAGGGTAAAGAGATTGGTCTCGCGGGTGGCGAGGAAACGAGAAGGCGAGATAGCAAGTTTGTCGGCATTCTCGGCGTTTCGGATCTCGGAGGTTGGGACCCCAAAGGTATAGTGACGCGAGTTGCGAAGTCGCGATAAAGCGAAGTTCCGATCAGCCGAGAGAAGGTCACCGTTGACCAAAGACATCGGGTCTCGGGGATCCGAGGGTCTAGTATTAAATTGTTGAACTCGCGAAGTCGCGAGAGCCGATCCTCCGATAACCAAGGAAAGGAGGATCGCGCGAGTGGAAGAGTTACTGTGGGTACGAAGGATTCCCGAGAGGGGATCAGAAGAACCTTTGAGTTCTTCAGGCCGAGGAGGAAGAAGGTCCTGGTGGGAGCGATTGTTCTCCGAGGAGTGAGAAGGATTGCGCCAGTTAATCTTGTGTTCTCAACTTAAAGTATTAACTTCATCAAGAATAATGGGCAATTTGTGTTTTCCGATTCCATGTAACTTTGAAAGCATGAAAGGAACACCTATTTTTCTAAACCATTGTCGTAAAACATACATCGAAACTACATCACTTGTACTTTTGGAAGAGATTAATTCTCTATCCTTTAATTAGAAAGCACGATAACTTGATTTAGACATAAAACACACAATTAATTAGTATCTATCCCATCAAAAGTAGAATGCATTAATCTTTTATTAATTTAATATCATTAATTTGAATTACTTTTTTTTGCCAAACCAAGGCTATTTTTCGCTTTTGCTTGAATTTGGTAATATGAATATACTTTTGTTTCTTGAATTCAAAATGGATATTAAGTTAAATATCTTCCTGGAAAAAAAAGTAAAATATTTGTCATTAGTTTTGAAATAACGATGTTCAATATTCAATTTCAACCTTTAGTTTGATAAACTATAATGCACATTTAAAAGTATATCCATTGCTTTGTAATAATTATATTCAAGTTCACCAAGCTTGGAATGAATCAATCTACGAGGCAATCTCATGTTCTCCAAAGTTATAAAAGATAAGTTGGTGGGGTAGTATCCATGTACTTGTTCTCTTCAATTGTATAATTTATACATGATAAATAGAGGCAAGAACTTAGTTGATGATTTTGCCTCTAGCCTCAATAAATTAAATTATTGTTTGGACACAAATGTATGCAAATGAAGGTCTTCATTCAAACATATTGTTTCATGCTCGTCTTTTAATGTGCGGGGTAAATGAAAATTTTATAGAATGTAATCTAGGCCACATGTCACTCATTTGGAATGGGATTCATGCCTAGGCCATGGAAGATATATACCTTAGGAAATTATAGTGATCAAAGCTAATGTGTCACCGCTGATGGTAAATTATTAACATGGTGATTCTTTCATGCATGATGGACAATTGATCTCACTTGAATCAATGGTTTCTCACTTCTAATGAAGTTGTATTGGTGATCCACGTCATAATGGCGACCCTCTATTTCCTCCCATTCCAATAATCTTTGGGAGATTCTATTTATATATGATCATTACTCTATTCTTGCCACATGTCTCATTTGGGGTAGGCATCAAGCTTTTTCCAAACCTCTATTAGCAACCCTAATTGTTGTTGACCTCGAATTGACTCGACGATGTTCTGGTATCTACACCGATTTTTGTTGACCTTGACATGATTTGTTGAAGTATCTCTTGACCTCGTCCATCCCATCCTCCCACCATCTATCCATTGATGCTTAGCCCTTTTCAGGCTCCTTTTAATTAGTTATTCATAAACACTATTCGATGGATCTTTTATTAATTATTCATGGACCATTCAAAGAAAACTTCACTTATCTTTGAAAAACATAGCCACCCACCCACTTTAGTCGTTCCCTTCCCTCGCTTTGGAGTATGCTAGTTAATAATATTTTAAATTTATTAATTGTTCATGGACCATTCAAAGAAAAACTTCAGTTATCTTTGAACAACATAGCCACCCAATCCACTTCAACCCATTTAAAAACCACCCATCTTCAACATTATAAAAACACATAGGTGGACAGGTGGTAGAGACAAATAGGTTAATGGTATACACAATAATAGTTTATAAGTTAGTTTGGGTTGGATTTCCAAATTGCGACAGGTGGATAACTATCCAACATATGTTTCGTCACTCTGAGTCACCACCATGCAATTCTCCGATGGAGCACTAATGCCACCATGAAAAGCAATTGTCTCTCATGGCCTTAGTGGCATCGAGAACACCTAAAGTAGAAGACTTAGAGACCTAAAGGGTCGAACCATTCATTTCATACAAGCTCCTTCAACAAAAACTGGGCCAATGGGAATCAATAGATGAAGAAACCAGACACTTGCTCATAGTTCTAGTAAGGGAATGTGCCATCAGAAGAAATTACATTTTATTCTCAGAAGTCCAGTTCATTTTGGCCTTTGATCTCAAGGCCATCAATGACTTGTGGAGGAGCCACAACAATTGTTGCTTTGGGTACAACATACAACTCGACATATGAAACAAGGTAAATTGAGATTTCATAGAATTCTTCAAGAAGGTGGGGTGGTTGAAGTTCATGCAGGATTATGAAATGGAGCAATACATGTACAAGTCCCGAGAGTTCATGTGAAAAATTGGAGACTCTATGCCAAAGGGACACCTTGTGGGGGTGGGGGGCAGGTATTATGCAAAACATGTGGGGGGAGATATTATGCAAAACACATTTAGGGTGGTGGTGAGGGGAAATATTATGCAAAACATATGGTGGGAGATATTATGTAAAACAAGTGGGGGTGGGGGAGATATTATGCAAAACATATGTTTCCTTACATTAGAGGAAGACAAGCTTTTAGTTAAAAAACATAATTTAAAATTATACACAAAGGCTAAAAAGTAGTTTCAACTTAGAGGGTGGGGGTGTGGAGAGATATTATGCAAAACACGTGGTATTGCCTTTATTCTCTATGCCTTAGGTACCTATTGATATCCTACTTGTGCTGCTACTCTTGCCTCTGTTGCTATTGGTACTTTGCATGGTTACGCTGAAACTACTGTTGTACCTGGAATTGGAACTATAGGATATACATGAGTTTGTAGGATTGTCTGCTGAATAAACTTGTGCTATTGATGCTTCATCGACTAAAGCAACATAAACAATTGGTTTTATATCATAAATGACTAGCTTTAGATGTTTGCTTCAAACTACTCTTACATCTTTAACTACCCCTACTTGTGTTGTTTCATTTATACCTGGAAATGCTCATGGCTCTGTGATGAGTTTTGCTACCTAGTGGATAGAAGAGTTTCACTATTATATTTTGCATAATATCTCCCCACACCCCCACTCTCTAAGTTGAAACTACTTTTAGTCTTTGTGTATAATTTAAAACTCTGCTTTTTAACTAAAAGCTTGTCTTCTCTAATGTAAGGAAACATGCAAACAACTCAAAAGAAATTATTTCAAATAATTAAATTTTTTTTATACAATATAATGTTACTAAACATAATGTTATTTAAATTATACACAAAGACTAAATTAATGTTTTGCTTAATATCTCCCCCCACTCCACCCTGTAAGTTGAAACTACTTCTGCAAATTATGTAATCGCTCTGCAGAAGATATTCACCATATCCTCATTCACTGCCATTTTACGAGGGCTGTCTGGCATCGCCTGACCACCCATTTTTCTCTCAACATTCAATGGAAAGCCGCCTCTGTCTCAGATTGTTTTATGTTGTGGTCAATGGAGAAGACTGCCCCTGTTAGTTTGGCTGCTCATGCATGCTGGCAGATTTGGATTGAAAGGAATAAGGTGATCTTTGAAGACCGTGCTCCCTCCATTCTCTCAGTAGCTCATAGAATCTTGTTGTCTTTCTCTTGGCAACGTTCCTCTGTTAAAGCTCTGCCAATACAAGTCTGTGAGTTTACTCAGGAGGAGGGCTTCACCTTAGCATGCTTTGATGGAGCAACTCAGTCCAATGGTCTATGCTGTGGGGCTGGAGGCACTTTCAAATCTCATCCTTCGAGAGTTACCAAATGGTTCATCAACTGCGGAGCAGGATCAAATACTAAAGCGGAACTGATGGGTTTATGGGCGACCCTCACTCTGACAACTTTCTGGTCAATTAATCAATTACAAATCCTTGGTGATCCGCGGGTCATCATTGACTGGATAAACCATAAATGCAATCTCAACACAGTGAATATCGAATGCTGGAAACAAAAAACATTGGATTTGTCAAAAAATTTCAAAGATCTCAGCATCCACCATATTTATAGAGTTCACAATAAAGAAGCTGATGCCCTCTCTAAAAGAGCTCTATCAGAAGTTGAAGGAAGGCTATCGGTATTCCACACAGACAGTGGAATGGAAAGCCAACCCTCATGCATTAATATCTTCGAACTGCCAAGGGATGGTGAAGGGTAAATTGCATCGATTGCAGTTTCGGCTTGCGTTTTCAGCCTGAACTGTGCTTATTTCCTGTCAGATTTCCTTTGCAGCATCATTCTAGTTATTTCAGCCTGCATTGTGCTCAATCCCTTCTGCTTATTCTAGTATTAAAGTATTCCTGTTGTATCCTCCCGTCTCCATATTTTTGGACTGTTCTGGGACTCTTTCTTGAAACTGTTTGATGTAAAAAAATTTATACTTCATATAAATTTGAGTAATCAAATGGTGGGGTTGGGGGAGATATTATGCAAAACATAAAAGTAGTTTCGACTTTTTTAAAAAATTAAAAAAAGTCGAAACTACTTTTATGTTTTGCATAATATCTCCCCCAACCCCACCATTTGATTATGTTTTGCATAATATCTCCTCTTACCCCACCTTCTAAATTGAAACTACTTTTTAAGTCTTTATCCTCTTACCCCACCTTCTAAGTTGAAACTACTTTTTAATTATTTATATATAATTTAAAATTATACTAATTAATAATATTTATTATATATATATATATATATATATATATATATATATATATATATATATATATATATATATAAATTCAAATTTTGATTGAGATAATAGCAACTAAACCGACTAGGAGATATTATTTTGTAATCTTATAAAATATTTTGGCTTTTCTCATTTAGTCTGGTCACCGACTCAGCACAGCCTTAGATGCTGATGAACGCATCAAACAATCGGCAAAGTACACATGGATTGGAGGGACTTCATGTTGCATGTACAACAAAACCCTGGGAGGAATCCATACAAATGAATGAAATCACTTTGAGTTGGATGTCGAAGGATTTATCAAAGAGGATTTATCAATGAAATGGGGCATTTGCTTGAGCATGTGTCCTACAAAGAGTAAAGAGATAAATTTTTTTGTTATGGATAAGTTCCACAAACATACTTGGGAGAAGGAGCTAGGGAGAAAGAAGAAATACTACATTGAAGAGTTTAACCCCACTCA
>ML810549.1:35718-110097 GCA_009831015.1 Picea engelmannii | reverse complement strand
AGATCTCCCTCTGAAGAAACTTGTTATCCTCCCAATCAACCAGGAGACGATTCGTCCCATGACTTTTCATATGGATCGGAATCATGCCCTTATGAAGGAGCAGGAGGAGCCCATGACATAGACGAACAGAGACCCACATATGGATCTGGATCCACCCCTTCCTATGAGGGAGATGATTCCACTTATGGTGGTGGTGGTGGTGGATTCGAGTATGGGAGGCCCAAGCCTCAGGCTGCACAGGGGTATCGGCCCAAGCCTCAGCCTGTACATGGGTATGAGCCCGAGCCCGAGCCTGCATACGGGTTTAAGCCCAATCCATATGGAGATCAGCACGAAGAAAATCCTAGCTGGAACATGCCACCCCAGGATTACCAGTCTGGGTATTCTGATGATAAATATGGAGAGGAGAGTAAGCCGAGTTATGGAAGGAGGCCTAGCTATGATCAACATGAGGAGGTAGTAGAGCCACCCAGGTTTGGGAGGCCCCCTAGTAATTATGAGCAGCAGGAGGAAGAACCCCCCAGGATTCATAGGCCCCCCAGTCACTACCAGCAGGAGGAGGAGCCTCCCAGGTTCGAGAGACCCCCCAGTTACTATCAGCAGGAGGAGGAGACTCCCAAGTTTGAGAGACCCCCCAGTTATCATCAGCAGGAGGAGGAGCCTCCCAAGTTTGAGAGGCCCAGTTATTATCAACCTGACCAGGAAGAAGGAAGATATCAGCGCCCTCAATATGTAAGTTGGATGCTAGTTTTTTTACTCTTTCCCAATAAGACTTGTACAGGATTTATACTGGCATAGATCCATCTTAACACCAGATCTGTAAAGTGCCTAGAGGAGTCCGAAATCCGGAGGTGCCTTGTGGTTAAAGATGAAATGGATCTATGGTAATTTTTTTAATTTACCAAGTTTTAGTATACACATATATGAAGTAACAGGGATCTCCCTTAGCCCGGCATTTGATAGTCTGCAATGGAATGGAAATATCTGTTTAAATTTTGATATTGGTGTATATTGTTTTCACCCCTTTTGTTGTCCATTCTGCTCTGCAGACCCTAGTAAATTAGCTTGTTAGCAGCTTTAACCTGTGATCTACAATCTCCGAATCCCATATTGTAAAGCTTTCATATCTGTATGATGGGTTATACTATACATAGGATAGCTCTGGTATCCAGGGCAGTTCGACAGAAAAATCACAGATCGAGATGCAGAAGCAGCACTAGATATTAATTTTAAATGGTCTTAAGACATATGTTTAAGGTTATAGATTTGAATGAATGAGAATTTTGGTTTCATTATATAGAGTAGGCTACTTCTATTCATTTTTGATATTTGTGTATATTGATTTTTCCTTTAATGTTGTCTATTCTGTTCTGTCAGACCCTAGTAAATTAGCTTGTTAGCGGCATTGACCTTTGATCTCAAATCTCTGAAGCCCACATTGTAAAGCTTTCATATCTGTGTGATGGGTTGTACTATACATAGGATGAAAACACTTAGCTGTGGTAGTCATGGCAGATCGACCTATAAATCACTGATCGAGATGCTGACGCACCACTGGATATTTATTTAACGGTCTTGAAGACTTATATTGGAGCTCATGTATTTGAATGAATGAGAATTTTGATTTGATGATATGGGGTGAACCAGGCTAGCTAAGACTGAGCGAGGCTTCTAGTCTTGTGCTCAAGAAGAGGTTCTTGCTCGCAAATTGGTAGCCTTGAAAACTTTTATTTCGATTGTGGATCCAGTAAGCTTATCACATTCAGGGTATTAAAGGTCCTTTTCAGTTGTGTGACATGATTGGTACTGCTAAGTCCTTTGTGTTTTCAAGTTCAACTTTGCTCAAAAGGGTGCAGGTTGTGTGGCAAATAGTTTCTGGCTTTCTTGCATGGCAAATTGAAGGGCCTGTGAAATGCTTGGGATTTGGTGGCAAGGTCGAGTTGGATGTTTCTGCATCGTGTGGACACCTTAGCCTCTGGAATGTGTTTGCATGGAAATGATTCGGTAGAAAAGGTCTCTTCTTTTGGAAGGATTTGTGCAATCATGATCGTCGATGATGGCAAACCTAGTGTGATCTTAACCGTGCTCAAAAGGTAAATTTTTTAGATAAAGTTGTTTAGAGGACATCTATCGTATGTTCTGGGAAATTTGTCTCTTTAAAATTCAACTTCATGGGTTAGGGCAGTTTTGGAGGGATTAGCGATGGAGGAGGGAAGCCTTTTTATATATATGTATGTTGCAAAGGACCTTTATGATCTGGTATGCCACACTTGGAAAAAAGGTGGGGGTTGAGGGATCTGGAGTTTTTGCTTGAGGAGGTGCTAGTGCCTTTGAAAATCTCATTCTTTTTTCAAACACAAAGAATGGGGGTGGCTTAGGCTTCATCAACGCTCGACTATCAATACCATACTGCATAAAATTGGTATTACAAATGTTGCATGCACCTTGTGTGGCAAGGATAAAACAATTGAGCATGCTTTTGGGAAATGTCACTCCACTATGATTTTTGGGGCATGGTTTTAGGATGAAGTTCATGTCCTTTTTACCTGTTTTCATGGAAAGGTCCTCTTTTAGTGTAGGCATGGGTGATTCCGGACTGCTACAAATCTTTATGGCACACATTTGGTTGATTGCAAAAGCAGGAGTTGGGTTTGCTTGTCAAAGTCAAGTTCAGTGCCTTTTGTCGAGATGTTGAGTCCCTTCCTCTTAGGGTGCAAGGCCACATGTTTACATTTTTTACCTTTATAGGGTGGGAATTTCATGGGACTCTTGTTTGTATCTTGTAACTCTCCCTTCTCCATGACTATTTGTTCTATGAAGTAATACACGATGCATGTCTAAAAAAAAATGACATATGACTTTATCAACATAAGTCACTCTATAAACCTAAAGTACAACCAACTATGACTTGTGACCATTATAATAATCTAACTCTAATACCCTCCTTCAATGGTCATTTGGAAAGCAAATGTTTGTCATAGAATACAGGTTTATTTAGAGTCTAGACAGACCACGTTGAAGATTTCTACAACTTGCTTCTCAAATTCACTCCCAGAATCAAATTTTTAAGCTATGACCAAATGAAAGCAACACTGGCTGGATGACATGTAACTGACGTGATTGATGCCGATAAAGTCATCTCACCAACCACCTTTTTGACCACCGACTCTTTAACCATATGACAGTCAATGCTGGCTGAAAATTTCAGGTTACCCACCGTAGACATAGATATTGATTTTAACTTCGAAAAGCTACTCATTTCCACACCTAGGTACCAAAGTGAATCAAAATTCACAAACCAAGCCTTTGGTGCCTACCATAACCTATAGAGAGTGTTATCCTCCATTGCAAGTATGGATCATCCTTCCATGTGGATGGTCCACACTTGCAAATCACACTCCCTGTGGCTGATCCACACTTACAAATTACACAATGCACATCCTATGGCTGGACCAGACTTCCAAATCAACAAAACTCTGTTGAAGACACTGCATACTTTTTTTCCCCTTTCCTTCCACCTGCTCCTCCTTCACTGGAATTGTGGAAGTTCCTCTTCCTTTTCATCTCTAAGCATGTTCTTCTCTGTCTCATTGATGGTGGTTCTGGTTTGGACTTTCTGATTTAGATTGTTTTTGCCGCTTTTGGTTTGGTTAAAAGTGTGAACTGGTTTGGGGCCAGTTTCAGTTCAAACTGATCGGTTTAATTAAGAATTGATTGAACCATTTGCTAGTTGGTTTTGATCTGAATCGACTGGTTTGCCAAGAACCTTAACAAAACACTGACAAGAAAAAAAAGAACTCATTCTCCTCTTTGGAATTGTCATTAAATTTAATTTTAACTCTTAAAGTTAATGATTAACTTGGATTTTAACATTAAAAGTTAAAGTGGGACCCCCATTTCAGGGTGTCTGGTGATGGAACCATACCCATCGGACCTCACATGAAGAAGATAGAAAGCGGGGTGTTTTTCAGTGTGCAACACACTTAACATTTTTTCCAACATTTAAACATATATTCAAATAGGACCCTTTACCCCTTCCTCTTGCACCCTTTGAGCTGGAAATTAGATGATTCTCAGATTGAAACCTAGAAGGATCACTGGTTGCTCAATGGTGCCAAGGTTTTTTTCCAGAAAGCTATATGTTACCCAATGGTTCCTGTGCCAACTGATTTAAAACATCAAATGGCAACCACTATTGAAGCCATTTATCAAGAAAGCATATTTTATATTCTAGACTAATGAACCAGACTTTGGATGAGCTATGTACTTGTTTGGATATAGTATGATGATTTTTGGACTCTAGACTGTAGATGCCATTTAGAGTCTTAAATTTTATATATTTTCATTCAGAATTGTATGGATCACAAAACTTATTGATATCATTTTTCTATATTCATGTTTGCATGCTATATTTTTTTTCCGATTGAAGAAATCGTGGGAAACCCTTCGAGTACTTCCCCACATTTCATGGATGGTAAACGGGGTAAACCTTCGGCCTGATTACGGGCCTAACCCTCTGATATCGAGTGAGGCCCAACAATCGCAACAAATATCAACAATATCTGGCTGGGGACTTGACCCCGAGACCCCATTCATAATAACCACAGCACTCATCCACTCGAGCTAACCCATCAGGCTTGTTTGCATGCTATATACATGAGCAATCTTTGGAATTTTTGTGCCTAATGGCGTGGATTTACATTGATGTACATGAATGTCTATTTTCTTTTATGAAAATTTGACTATTTTATGTATTTTAGTCAGCTGGTTTTGATTACTATGACCTTGCCAATTGAATTGACAACTTTTCCTACTTATCCCCAAGCATTCTTGGCATCTCTTGCCTCCTGTGCTACTTGCACATCATTACATGATGGCTGCCCACCATTCTGCACTTGGCTTCCTTGCAAATCAGCTGATTTTTCACTGTCAAATTAGCCATCATCAGTGTGATTTAGAAACTTTCAACAATTCTTACATGCTTGCTGACAGCAACCTGATTTGTAAATTTTGAAAGCCTATACGCTTTTGTGTGGTCAAAATATCCAACAAAAGCAGTTTTCTACTTGTGGTATCATCATAAGCAACTGAACCAAAGAATTTTAGATGGCTTACATTTGGTTTCTTCTTGGACCATGCCTCCTTAGGTGTGACTTTTATCACTTCTTTTGTGGGGGACTCCTATTTAGAAAGTATACTGTTGCACGCATCACTTTCGTCCATTATATATTTGGCACTGATTTTTCATGCATCATCTTCTTTGCCATGACTATAGTCTACTACTTTTCCTTTCATCATTTCCTTTTTGCCTTTGAATCCCCTCTCTCACAAAAGTCAACAAACCTACCAAACTCCTCTCCAATATTGAACCTGAAAATGCTTATTGTTTTACCACATTCTTTTTAACCACCCCCTTAAGTTTCTTTAAGGCATCTAAAGTGTTTGACCTTTTTTTAAGAAAGAAGCCCCATATCTTCTGTGCAAATTCATTAACAAGAAGCAAAAAATACTCGACAACAATGGTGTGATTGTTGGATCATCTGTAAACGTGGGACTTATAGCACACACGTTTCACCAACATGGATACTCAATGCAGAATGAATTTAATCGTCTTCTGGAATCTCCGTTTGTTTTTCTCCAACAATCTATGTTTGGGAATTGTGTATGTGCTGTGCTGATTGCCTTGCGTGTATTGCCAAGACCAAGGCTCAACCTGAGATGCAACCCAAACTTTGATTCTAATCATCAATGGGCAGAAACAAATAGTTCGGTTTGTTGGCTTCAAGGCTTGGTTTAATGGCTTTATATTGCCAATGCCCAATACCTACACTTGAATAACAATTGCACTCTGTCAATGTTAAAAACAAAATATACCTCTGCCGTGCAATATGCCAATCAACAACAGATCTCTAACTCAGTCATTGCAACTGAAATATCTGCATGTACTCCAGCCCTGTGTGAACAATGCACCAGCTGAACATACATAAATGTAAGCTGCAAATTACATGCACTCTGTGGTTTTGTATGTTCACGCACAGCTCCTCCTTCACAATATAAGCGGAGTATATACATACACATATCTATGCCCAATGAATAAGTTAACACTCCACTCAACAAGCTTCTCTGCCCATTGAAATAGCATTACATGTATATGCTTTACTTTTCAAACTTGTAAAATTCAACGCTTATTCCCACTCCTCGATTTACATAATACAAGCAATGAAAATCAGGAGGTAATAGAATTACTCTGGTTACTACGATCACCCAAATACATGAGTTAAGACACAACGGTTTATAATTAGCTATGGGTTAATTAGTTGAAATGCACAACCTGGGAATGAATCAACAGTTGCTATAGGATACACTACCCCTCATGAGACACCACTAAAGACAAAAACATCTTTATGGGAATACATATCACTGGAGGTGCATGCACGACCTGAAGGGGTATGCATATGGCCACGCCCAAGCACCCAACAACCAAAGAAGGAGGTGATTGGTTAGTTAACAACAATACAGAGTTAGAAACTCATTCTGGAAATAGAAATGATGGCCAACAACTCTCAATTTCCCACCATCAGAAGGGAGACCCATGACCATGAGGTGTGTCCTTAGGTCCACCCTAGCATACGAATATGTATCACCCTATCTGTTAGGTTATGAAACCTATCTGTAGATCGATGTATGATAGATGCGAGGACGCATACGAAGATGAAATAGGTGAGTGATGGATGTACGGATTCGCCTTCCTTCCATCAGTACCTGTATTCTTGTAGTTATGGGGACGGCTTCGCCTTCCTCGCCCTCCTTATGTTAGGCGAGCCATCCTTCCTCTACCAAGAAATAAAACTCATTAGTAAGTATCCTCGCTAGCACTCGTAGATGGACGATGGATGTATGGCTTCGCCTTCCTTCCATTAGCGAGAGATACCTTTATTATCTTTCAAGAGGTCGGAAAGAGCTTTCATATAGCTTGAAAGAGACCGGAAACGAATGATTGGCTTTACGAACTTTACCCCCAGCCTTATTAAGTATGAATACCTCCAGTCTTAATACCCACCTTTACGAACTTTACCCCCAACCTTAGAGCATGGGAAGGTAGATATATAAGCACGGGGTGGAAATCAGCTCATAAACATTGAAGGGGGGTGGAAATCAGCTCATAAACATTTCCCCAAACTAAGTAAGTAGGCGGGTAGGGCCTTTCTCAGAAACATTATTAGATCGGAATGAATGACTGGCTTTACGAACTTTACGAATTCCCACCCCTCCCTTAGGTTTCAAGAGGTCGGAAATGATGGAATTATATCGTAATAAAAGTACATAGATGTAACTGCCTAAGTAATGAACCTTCCCTTCCCTCGTATTGAACTTTCCCTCGTATTGAACTTTCCCTTCCCCATAAGAAACCTTCCCCATATTATTTCTTATTGATTTGTGTCGGTGTCGATGTTAGTGTTAGTGTAGGTGCCGGTCAAATAACTCTATCCTTCAAATCCTACCTATAATAAGGGAAGGTTGGTTATGCAGGTTGGTTATGCAGGTCCTCCACTGAGATATGGCAAATCATGAGGAAAGTGATAATTTCCTACCTTCTCCTTTGGTAATTGCCTACCTTCTCCTTCGGTCACTGTTATCAGATCGAATAGACTGTGAAGCTCCTTGATCATGAGAATGGCTAGCTTGCACGACTAGCTCTTGAGTCTCCTCAGTACGATCTTATATATGATACGGAGCTTTTGAGGTTTGATCCTCGGGCTCGAGCTTCCTAGCACTACCTTGGGCTCGGGCTTCCTAGCACCACCTCGGGCTCGGGCTTTGCTTCCTAGCAAGAGAAATTAAAGCCAACCATTGAACCATCGGCCCTCGGAACCACCTCGGGCTCGGGCTTCGCTTCCTATCCTAGCAAGAGAACAAGAGAAATTAAAGCCAACCATTGAACCATCGGCCCTCAGAACCACCTCGGGCTTCCTGACAAGCTCAAGCTTGCCCCCTCCTAGCCGTAGCCCCCAAAGGCGAAGGCGTAGGGAGGGGAACCATTGAACCATCGGCCCTCGGAACCACCTCGGGCTCGGGCTTCCTAGCAAGAGAAATTAAAGCCAACCATTGAACCATCGGCCCTCGGAACCACCTTGGGCTTCCCGACAAGCTCAAGCCCTCCTAGCCGTAGCCCCCAAAGGCGAAGGCGAAGGGAGGGGAACCATGGTTGGACACTTTTAATAAAACCCCCTCTAGAGCGCCTTCTGCGCCCTTCTTGAGCCACCCTTTTAGTTAAATACTTATGATCCCAATGAAGAGATAAGATCAAATGTGGATCATTGATCTCTTTAGAAGGATCTAAAGAGAGGTCAATTCAAGATTATAAAGTAAGGGTGAGGGTACAATGAAAAAACATCTTTGAGGTTGATTGAACAAGAAAGGAGGGGGCATAAGGGTTAAATCAAGAGGCGGATTTTTCTGTAGAGATTTTCTGAGCAAGGACAGCGAGTAAAGAGGCCGATTTGAGGGCTGAAGGGCAGCGTTTTGCAGGGGGCGTGAAGAGGGCCGTACAGGCTACAGATTTGCGCCATATAGGGCCGTACAGGGGGGCGTACAGTTCAATCTCTTGCTGTAGGATGTGTGCCGAGTTTAGCAGGCCATACAGGGTTTGAAAGAGGCGCACTAGGTGGGCCATACAGCTGGGAAAAGAGGCAGCTTCAGCTGGGATCGATTTATCTCAGTTTTGGAGACTTTTGGGAGGCTGTACGACACCTAGAGAGGACTATTTCAGAGCTGTAATATTTCAGATCTGCTGTAAGAATTTTCCGAGTTGTATTCTTTGTATTTTGCTGCTGATGTTTGCTCAAGAAGAGAAGAATAAAAACCCTCCTTTTCTGGTTTTCCCCACAGTGGGTTTCCAGGGTATATCTGGTGTTATTGTGTGTTTGGCTATTTATTTTTCGCTGTGCAAGCAATTCTACTTAGCTGGTGTAATCATAGTATAGATCTGAATTTTTATTTCTTCATTAAGATTTAAATTTTCTGGGTTAAAATCTATTGAGCTAGATTACCATCTTGATGGGTTTTAGAAGTTTTACATGGTATCAGAGCATTGCCTCTGATTAAACACACAGGTCACAGGGTCAAAACCTGTTGAGGGCATTTTCAGATTTCAAAGTTTATTATAATGTCCATGGCTACTAGTGTAAGGTATGAGGACAGATTAGAGGGTGCTTCAAATTATCTTCAATGGAAGGTCAGGATCACAGTTCTCAAGTTGTGGGCACATGTTAGCACAACAATTCTGGTACTAGTGAATGATCCTATTGCCTTGGACCTCCATGAGGTGAAAGAAGCTAGGGCACAAAGGATTCTATTAGATGGTGTCAAGGATCATATAATCCCGCATCTAGCTGAGAAGAAAAATGCTAAGGAAATGTGGGACGCGCTGGCTTAAGTTGTACCAAAGTGACAATCAAAACAAGAAGATGGCTCTCAGGGACAAGCTACATAGCACGAAGATGTCTAGGGGTGGGAGTGTGACATCCTATCTCACAAAGCTGGCGCAGGTTCGTGATGAGCTAGCAGCTGTAGGGGATACTGTTCCAGATCATGAGTTGGTTTGAATAGCCTTGAATGGCTTTGGAAAGCAATGGGATGTGTTTGTCAAATGCGTGGTGGGCCATGAGAAATTGCCTACTTGGGAGAGGCTATGGGATGACTTTATATAGGAGGAGATCCGGGAGGGATCTCAGCGTGGAGATCAGAGGAAGAAATCTAAGGATGAGGAGAATCTTGCATAGGCCACCAAGAAGAGAAGGAGCAAGAAGAGCTCTGCAGAGGGAGCATCTTTTAAACAAGGTGGCAAGAAGATGTTTGACCCTAGCAAGGTCAAATGCTATGCGTGTCATCAGCTTGGACATTTTTCCAGTCAATGCCCCAACAAGAAGAAGGGAAAACCGAAGAAGCAGAGGGCTGCTACAGTTGATATGGATGCATTTGCAGCCAGATTTGAGGATGAATTTTCACTCTTAGCATGCCTATCCATCTCCATGGTCATTGGTACATGGTACATTGACAGTGGTGCTTCATGCCACATGACAGGGGTGCGTGAGTACTTTAGCAATTTGAAGGAGTACAATGCCAACTTCAACATTCTACTTGGGGATAATACCAAGTATAGGCTAGCAGACACAAGGACCGTGAGGTTTCAGAGGGAGTCTGGTAAGCCCTTGTCAATTAATGATGTCTTGTTTGTTCCTGGTTTGACTAAAAATGTGATTTCTATTTCAACCTTAGAAGATAAGGGATATGAGGTCACTTCCTAAGATGGAAGAGTACTCATACATCCAAAGGGCTCCAATGCTAGCATGGTGAAAGTGTTGGGAGTAAGAAAGGACAAATTGTACAAGCAACAGTTTGAACCAGCCTGTGCGTTGGTTAGCGACATCAACGGTGGCCAAGTTTTGGGGGAGCTTTGGCATAGGCGGATGGCTAATTTACATCATGGAGCACTCAAGGTGCTCAAGGAGGCCATGAATGGGCTTCCTGAGTTCAATTTTGATCAGTATGGTGTGTGCAAGGAGTGTGCTTTGGGCAAGTACGCCAAGACAGTCTTTCCTAGCAGTGACAACAGGTCCAAAGGGATTTTGGACTTGATCCATTTAGATGTTTGTGGGTCCATGTCAACAGTGTCCATTGGAGGATTCAACTACTATGTCTCCTTTATTGACGATTATTCCAGGATGACCTGGATCTATTTTATGAAGACTAAGGATGAGGTCTTTAGTCGGTTCCAAGAGTTCAAAGCTCTTGTGAAAAACCAGACAGGCAGAAAGATCAAGGTGCTAAGATCAGACAATGGAGGCCAGTATACCTCGATTGCCTTCAAGGAGTTCTGTGTAGATTCTGGGATTAAGAGGGAGCTGACTGTGCTGTATAACCCGTAACAGAATGGAGTCTCATAGAGGAAGAACATGTCGATAGTTGGGGCAACAAAGGCTATGCTGCATGATTAGGACTTGCCCATGTTTCTATGGGCTGAGGCGTGCAACACTGCAGTCTATCTGCAGAACAAGAGTCTACATAAGGTTTTGGGGAGGATGACCCCTAAGGAGGCCTTCATAGAAAAGAAACCAGAGATTGGTCACATACGCATCTTTGGTTTCGTAGTCTACTGCCATGTTCTGGCAGAGGGGAGGGCCAAGCTCGAGCCTATTGCAGAGAAGGGCATCCTTGTTGGTTACAACGAGACCTCCAAGGCCTATAGTGTCTATATTCCTGCGCTTAGGATGACAGTGATTAGGAGGGACGTGAGATTTGAGGAGGACAAGGCTTTCAGGAAGTCCTGTGGACATATGCCAGCTGATGAGTAGAGTCAGGAGTAGAGTGCTCCTAAGGAGGAGGCTAGACAACCATTGTAGACTACAGGTCCCCAAACCTTTGTACAGGTTGGGCAGCAACAACAAGGTGTGTAGGGAGAGCAACCACACGAGTAACATGAGGAGGAGCATGATGCTCCATTTACTCATGCCAAGACCTCCAGTAGGAGGAGGCCTAAGTGGGTTGGGCGCACATTGAGAGAGGCTCGGGAGCAGGTAGAGGCTCCCCAAACATCAGTCAGGATGAGCAAGGTGCCATAGAGATTTTCCAGTTACATGGCTCTTATGAGCGAGTTGATAGAGGCCGAGCCTTCGAGTTTTCAGGGGGCATTTGAGGAAAATGTGTGGAGAGATGCCATGATGGAGGAGTACTCTTCCATCATGAAGAATGATATGTGGGAGGTTGTGCCCTGGCCAGAGGGAAAATCAGTGGTTGGCTCTTGATGGATCTATAAGATCACACATGTTGTAGATGGCAGTGTGGATAAGTTCCAACCTCACTTTGTGGCTAAGGGCTTCTCACAGAAGGAAGGCATTGACTTCAGTGAGACGTTTGCACCCGTGGTGAGATATTCTTCTATCAAGGCCGTGATATCCATTGCAGCTAAGTTGGGTTGGCAGATCCCCCAGATGGATGTCAAAACAACGTTTTTGAATGTAGTGATAGAGGAGGAGATATACATAGAGCAGCTAGGGGGTTTGAGGTGCATAATAGGGCATCTCATGTTTGCAGGTTGAAGAGAGCGCTATAAGGGCTCAAGCAGGTACCACGTGCGTGGTACAACAGTATCGATAACTATTTGCTTGGGATGGGCTTCACCAAGAGTGAGGCTGATTCTAACCTTTACTATATTTTGGTTGGGGGAGAGCCACTCATTCTTGTATTGTATGTAGATGACTTGTTTATGACAGGATCACGGAAGCTCATAGCAAACTGTAAGAGGGATCTTGCTAATGAGTTTGAGATGAAGGACTTGGGGCTTATGCATTATTTTCTTGGTTTGGAGGTGTGGCAGAAGGATGGGCATATTTTCCTTGGTCAAGGAAAATATGCTATGGAGATCTTGAAGCGCTTTGGTATGCAGGATTGCAAGCCTATGGCAACACCCATGGTTACGAACTGGAAGAAGATAGATGCCTCCAAGTCAGAGGGAGTGGATCCCACTCTTTACAGGCAACTCATTGGCTCTCTGATGTATCTGGTCAACACTAGGCGAGACTTGAGTTTTGCAGTCAACACACTCGGTCAATTCATAGTTGACCCAAAGCGTGTGCATTGGGTGGCTGTGAAACACGTGTCAAGATATCTGCGTGGAATAGTAGAGTTTGGATTGAGCTATATCGAGGGGGATGGAGAGAAGCTCGTGGGTTATTCGGATGCAAATTGGGCAGGCAACGGGGTGGACAGGAAGATCACGTCAGGTTGTTGTTTCAGCTTGGGTTCAGGTGCTGTTTCTTGGTTCAGCAGGAAGCAGAAGTCAGTTGCCTTGAGTTCTGCGGAGGCTAAATATATGGCAGCCAGCTTGGCATCATGTGAGGCCATTTGGCTTCGGAAGCTACTGATGGGCCTGTTTGATCAGAATTTGGAAACTACAGTGATCCAACGTGACAATCAGAGTTGCATCAACCTCTCTTAAGAATCCTGTGTTTCACGATAGATCCAAACACATCGAGATATGTTATCACTTCATCAGGGACTGTGTGCAGAAGGGAAGCGTGAGGCTACAATTTGTGCCAACTGGTGAGAAGAGAACAAACATACTCACGAAGCCTTTGGTGAAAGGCAAATTTGTTTTCTTTAGAGACAAATTGGGGGTTGTGCAGAACACCTTCCTCACTAAGAGGGAGTGTTAAAATTATATTGAAGAGAAGGTGTCTACTCATGTCCATGTGTCCTTGGACTTAGAGGGGACATTAAACTACCCAAGTGAACTCTTTATTAATCTTTCCTAAGTTTAACTTAGGAAAGTATGATAAGTTATGTTCTAATTTGTCATCGACTTTATTGGCCTATTTTTCTAAGGTTTCTTTGGAAAATATTTTAAGTTGTTAGTTAAATACTTATGATCCGAATGAAGAGATAAGATCAAATGTTTGCAGGTTGAAGAGAGCGCTATAAGGGCTCTGGCAGAGGGGAGGGCCAAGCTCGAGCCTATTGTAGAGAAGGGCATCCTTGTTGGTTACAACGAGACCTCCAAGGCCTATAGGGTCTATATTCCTGCGCTTAGGATGATAGTGATTAGGAGGGACGTGAGATTTGAGGAGGACAGGGCTTTCAGGAAGTCTTGTGGACATATGCCAGCTGATGAGCAGAGTCAGGAGTAGAGTGCTCCTAAGGAGGAGGCTAGACAACCATTGTAGACCTTTGTACAGGTTGGGCAAGGTTGGGCAACAACAACAAGGTGTGTAGGGAGAGCAACCACATGGGCAACATGAGGAGGAGCATGATGCTCCATTTACTCACGTCGAGACCTCCAGTAAGAGGAGGCCTAAGTGGGCTGAGCGCACATTGAGAGAGGCTCAGGAGCAGGTAGAGGCTCCCTAGACATCAGTCAGGATGAGCAAGGTGCCATAGAGATTTTCCAGTTACATGGCTCTTATGAACGAGTTGATAGAGGCCGAGCCTTCGAGTTTTCAGGCGGCATCTGAGGAACATGTGTGGAGAGATGCCATGATGGAGGAGTACTCTTCCATCATGAAGAATGATGTGTGGGAGGTTGTGCCCTGGCCAGAGGGAAAATCAGTGGTTGGCTCTTGATGGATCTGTAAGATTAAACATGTTGTAGATGGCAGTGTGGATAAGTTCCAAGCCCGCTTTGTGGCTAAGGGCTTCTCACAGAATGAAGGCATTGACTTCAGTGAGACATTTGCACCCATGGTGAGATATTCTTCTATCAAGGCCGTGATTTCCATTGCAACTAAGTTGGGTTGGTAGATCCACCAAATGGATGTCAAGACAACGTCTTTGAATGTAGTGATAGAGGAGGAGATATACATAGAGCAGCTAGGGGGTTTGAGGTGCATAACAGGGCATCTCATGTTTGTAGGTTGAAGAGAGCGCTATAAGGGCTCAAGCAGGTACCATGTGCGTGGTACAACAGGATCAATAACTATTTGCTTGGGATGGGCTTCAGCAAGAGTGAGGCAGGCTCTAACCTTTACTATATTTTGGTTTGGGGAGAGCCACTCATTCTTGTATAGTATGTAGATGACTTGTTTATGACAGGATCACGGAAGCTCATAGCAAACTACAAGAGGGATCTTACTAATGAGTTTGAGATGAAGGACTTGGGGCTTATGCATTATTTAGGACTTGGGGCTTATGCATTATTTTCTTGATTTGGAGGTGTGGCAGAAGGATGGGCATATTTTCCTTGGTCAAGGAAAATATGCTATGGAGATCTTGAAGTGCTTTGGTATGCAGGATTGCAAGCCTATGGCAACACCCATGGTTACAAACTGGAAGAAGATAGATGCCTCCAAGTCAGAGGGAGTGGATCCCACTCTTTACAGGCAACTCATTGGCTCTCTGATGTATCTAGTCAACACTAGGTGAGACTTGAGTTTTGCAGTCAACACACTCGGTCAATTCATTGTTGACCCAAAGCGTGTGCATTGGGTGGCTGCGAAACATGTGTTAAGATATCTGCGTGGAATAGTCGAGTTTGGATTGAGCTATATTGAGGGGGATGGAGAGAATCTCGTGGGTTATTCGGATGCAAATTGGGCAGGCAACGGTGTGGACAGGAAGATCACGTCAGGTTGTTGTTTCAGCTTGGGTTCAGGTGTTGTCTCTTGGTTCAACAGGAAGCAGAAGTCGGTTGCCTTGAGTTTTGCAGAGGCTAAATATATGGCAGCCAACTTGGCATCATGTGAGGCCATTTGGCTTCGAAAGCTATTGATGGGCCTGTTTGATCAGAAGTTTGAAACTACAGTGATCCAACGTGACAATCAAAGTTGCATCAACCTCTCTAAGAATCCCGCGTTTCACGATAGATCCAAACACATCGAGATATGTTATCTCTTCATCAGGGACTGTGTGCAGAAGGGAAGCGTGAGGCTACAATTTGTGCCAACTGGTGAGAAGATAACAGACATACTCATGAAGCCTTTGGTGAAAGGCAAATTTGTTTTCTTTAGAGACAAATTGGGGGTTGTGCAGAACACCTTCCTCGCTAAGAGGGAGTATTAAAATTATAGCGAAGAGAAGGTGTCTACTCATGTCCATGTGTCGTTGGACTTAGAGGGGACATTAAACTACCCAAGTGAACTCTTTATTAATCTTTCCTAAGTTTAACTTAGGAAAGTATGATAAGTTATGTTCTAATTTGTCATTGACTTTATTGGCCTATTTTTCTAAGGTTTCTTTGGAAAATATTTTAAGTTGTTAGTTAAATACTTATGATCCAAATGAAGAGATAAGATCAAATGTTTGCAGGTTGAAGAGAGCGCTGACAGAATTTAAGAGAGCAGCCATAACACGAAAATTACACACAAAATAATATTGTATTGCTATGTTAAACACAACACAGTACACATATATATAGTTGGATTCAGATCCAACTGATTCCACTCATGGAGGGAGAGGTTGAGAGAATATCTCAACAACCTCCTATAAATCTTCAACCAACCCCTAAATTAATCATTAATTCTAACACCCTCCCTTAATGATTACATTACAAATAAATCACATATTACAATTCTCAAATCACAACATAGATCTCTGTCTGATCTGGTCTTCATCAGCTCCTACACCCACTCTGATGCCTCTGGACTGCGCTCTTTCTCTTCCTCTTCTTCGAGCTTACCATTCAACTCATTTAAAGCATAAATGCTTCTGACCATCTTTGAGACTCTTTGTGAAACCGATGCTTCTCGACCTCCCGAAGGATAGTCTCGACACTGAACCATTTTATTGATACACTTCCATCTGTGAAATTCCCTCGAAGAGCAAATTTCGACAGTTATATAGGACAACGATCTAAGTACTAAATGTTTTCAGTGATCAGTTAAACAACTGACCTTTCTACACACTTACAAACTCACAAGTTTGAATTACATCGTTCTGCTCTATATTTGCTTCGGCTTTATAACTTAAACAATATAAAAAATAACAAATTTGACATAAAACCCTGACGGATGCATGACTTCAGAACTTCAATGACTTTCAGCCCAGCATAGTCTTCAACAGCTGTGATAACAAACAATGGCAGCGTTTAATTAGAACTCGGAACACCATATGCGGCTATCCCAATAACTCCTTTCGCGGTCAATGCTCCAGATGCAAAAGTTTACTGGTCCACGCAGACATGCAACTATTATCTCTACGCAGGAACTGACTCCACTTGGCGGCAACAAGTATCAGGTAGAAATCTCCAGGCGTATTGGTCTTCAACAGCGCTCCACTTGTTTCTAGCTTTGACCGCAGAGTGCTCCCAGCAAGGTAATCGTGCCCGGCAGTTGAGAATATAAAGCGGCAGGGACGGATTGACTTCTCCGCGACAGCTCTTCGTGCAAATGCTGGAGCACGGGTCAAAATGCACCGTTTTAATTTTCTGGCATCGTAATGGCGATTTCTCAAAGTTTTCGTTCCAACACAGACTTATGGCTTCAGCTGTGGGTAGATGGTCCCCAATCAATCAGTCGACGCCAATCCGATAGTTGAAAAATGGATCACAGAAGAAGAATAACACATTCTTTTCAGCCGCCTCCTCCTCGCATTTCTCCACGGTTTCCACAGCATCGATGAGAAAATCCTGAAGTTTTTGCAGTCAATTCATGTGCTTTCTTCAATCTTTGAATATGCTAGCTAGAATGCTATTAAACATAAATTTTGTATCGTCTGGCAACGACAATTTATGTTCTCAAACTCCCGACTCCAGTCTGGACGAAAATTGCAACCGAATAGGAATTTTATGTTACTAACACATCATGCGTACTGATATCCAAGTTGTAGAGGGTCACCAGCTAGTATGCGGTGATGTTTCTCTTCTATTCAGGAGCTGAGACACACAGATCTGTGGATCAGTGATCTTCTTCTTTCTCTGCAGACAACTCGAACTATAGGCAATGGAAGCGATTAAGATATCTCAGGGAACTTCACACAAAACACACAAACTCAGAAAACACACGAAAAAWCTAATCTACTCTCACACTATAACCTACAATCTACAGCAGTGGTTTGACAATCATTGCTCTCGCATCTTCCTGGCCATCCCGTGAGGGATTTAAGCCAGTAGAGGCTCTGATACCATATTAACAAAATGGAGAGCAGTCATTGCAACAGATTCACACAAAATAATAACTTGTATTGCTATATTAAACACAACACAGTACACATATATATAGTTGGATTCAGATCCAACTGATTCCACTCATGGAGGGAGAGGTTGAGAGAATATCTCAACAACCTCCTATAAATCTTCAACCAACCCCTAAATTAATCATTAATTCTAACAAGCGCTATAAGGGCTCTGGCAGAGGGGAGGGCCAAGCTCGAGCCTATTGCAGAGAAGGGCATCCTTGTTGGTTACAACGAGACCTCCAAGGCCTATAGGGTCTACATTCCTGTGCTTAGGATGACAATGATTAGGAGGGACGTGAAATTTGAGGAGGACAGGGCTTTCAGGAAGTCCTGTGGACATATGCCAGCTGATGAGCAGAGTCAGGAGTAGAGTGCTCCTAAGGAGGAGGCTAGACAACCATTGTAGACTACAGGTCGCCAGACCTTTGTACAGGTTGGGCAGCAACAACAAGGTGTGTAGGGAGAGCAACCACATGAGCAACATGAGGAGGAGCATGATGCTCCATTTACTCACGTCGAGACCTCCAGTAGGAGGAGGCCTAAGTGGGTTGAGCGCACATTGAGAGAGGCTCAGGAGCAGGTAGAGGCTCTCCAGACATCAGTTAGGATGAGCGAGGTGCCATAGAGATTTTCCAGTTACATGGCTCTTATGAGCGAGTTGATAGAGGCCGAGCCTTCGAGTTTTCAGGGGGCATTTGAGGAACATGTGTGGAGAGATGCCATGATGGAGGAGTACTCTTCCATCATGAAGAATGATGTGTGGGAAGGTTGTGCCCTGGCCAGAGGGAAAATCAATGGTTGGCTCTTGATGGATCTATAAGATCAAACATGTTGTAGATGGCAGTGTGGATAAGTTCCAAGCCCGCTTTGTGGCTAAGGGCTTCTCACAGAAGGAAGGCATTGACTTCAGTGAGACGTTTGCACCCGTGGTGAGATATTCTTCTATCAAGGCCGTGATATCCATTGCAGCTAAGTTGGGTTGGCAGATCCACCGGATGGATGTCAAGACAACGTTTTTGAATGTAGTGATAGAGGAGGAGATATACATAGAGCAGCTAGGGGGTTTGAGGTGCATAGCAGGGCATCTCATGTTTGCAGGTTGAAGAGAGCACTATAAGGGCTCAAGCAGGTACCACATGCGTGGTACAACAGGATCAATAGCTATTTGCATCGGATGGGCTTCACCAAGAGTGAGGCTGACTCTAACCTTTACTATATTTTGGTTGAGGGAGAGCCACTCATTCTTGTATTGTATCTAGATGACTTGTTTATGACAGGATCACGGAAGCTCATAGCAAACTGCAAGAGGGATCTTGCTAATGAGTTTGAGATGAAGGACTTGGGGCTTATACATTATTTATGACTTGGGGCTTATGCATTATTTTCTTGGTTTGGAGGTGTGGCAGAAGGATGGGCATATTTTCCTTGGTCAAGGAAAATATGCTTATGGAGATCTTGAAGCGCCTTGGTATGCAGGATTGCAAGCCTATGGCAACACTCATGGTTACGAATTGGAAGAAGATAGATGCCTCCAAGTCAGATGGAGTGGATCCCACTCTTTACAGGCAACTCATTGGCTCTCTGATGTATCTGGTCAACACTAGGCAAGACTTGAGTTTTGCAGTCAACACACTCAGTCAATTCATGGTTGACCCAAAGCGTGTGCATTGGGTGGCTGCGAAACACGTGTTAAGATATCTGCGTGGAACAGTCGAGTTTGGATTGA
This sequence comes from Picea engelmannii, assembly GCA_009831015.1. NCBI lineage: Eukaryota > Viridiplantae > Streptophyta > Pinopsida > Pinales > Pinaceae > Picea > Picea engelmannii. Next base: position 90,707 of record ML810549.1, on the reverse strand, counting down.
GCTATGAGGGGGATGGAGAGAAGCTCGTGGGTTATTCGGATGCAAATTGGGCAGGCAACGGTGTGGACAGGAAGATCACGTCAGGTTGTTGTTTCAGCTTGGGTTCAGGTGCTGTTTCTTGGTTCAGCAGGAAGCAGAAGTGCCTTGAGTTCTGCGGGGGCTAAATATATGGCAGCCAGCTTGGCATCATGTGAGGCCATTTGGCTTTGGAAGCTACTGATGGGCCTGTTTGATCAGAAGTTGGAAACTACAGTGATCCAACGTGACAATCAAAGTTGCATCAACCTCTCTAAGAATCCTGTGTTTCACGATAGATCCAAACACATAGAGATATGTTATCACTTCATCAGGGACTGTGTGCAGAAGGGAAGCGTGAGGCTACAATTTGTGCCAACTGGTGAGAAGATAACAGACATACTCACAAAGCCTTTGGTGAAAGGCAAATTTGTTTTCTTTAGAGACAAATTGGGGGTTGTGCAGAACACCTTCCTCGCTAAGAGGGAGTGTTAAATTTATATCGAAGAGAAGGTGTCTACTCATGTCCATGTGTCCTTGGACTTAGAGGGGACATTAAACTACCCAAGTGAACTCTTTATTAATCTTTCCTAAGTTTAACTTAGGAAAGTATGATAAGTTATGTTCTAATTTGTCATTGACTTTATTGGTCTATTTTTCTAAGGTTTCTTTGGAAAATATTTTAAGTTGTTAGTTAAATACTTATGATCCGAATGAAGAGATAAGATCAAATGTGGATCATTGATCTCTTTAGAAGGATCTAGAGAGAGGTCAATTCAAGATTATAAAGTGAGGGTGAGGGCACAATGAAAGATCATCTTTGAGAGTGATTGAACAAGAGATGGGGTGTAAGAGTTAAACTAAGTGGCTGATTTTTCTTCAGAGATTTTCTGAGCAAGGGCAGCGATTAAAGAGGCTGATTTGAGGGCTGAAGGGCAGTGTTTTGCAGGGGCCGTTTGCTGGGCGTGAAGAGGGCCGTACAGGCTACAGATCTGTGCTGTACAGGTCGATCTCTTGCTGCAGGACGTGTGCTAAGATTAGCAGGCCATACAGGGTTTGAAAGAGGCACACTAGGTGGGCCGTACAGCTGGGTAAAGAGACAGCTTCAGCTGGGATTGATTTATCTCAGTTTTGGAGACTTTTGGGAGGCCGTACGGTGCCCAAAGAGGACTGTTTCAGAGCTGTAATATTTCAGATTTGCTGTAAGAATTTTCTGAGTTGTATTCTTTGTATTTTGCTGCAGATATTTGCTCAAGAAGAGAAGAATAAAAGCCCTCCTTTGCTGGTTTTCCCCACATTGGGGTTTACACGGTATATCTGGTGTTATTGTGTGTTTGGCTATTTATTTTCCGCTGTGCAGGCAATTCTACTCAGCTTGTGTAATCATAGTATAGATCTGAATTTTTATTTCTGCATTAAGATTTAAAATTTCTGGGTTAAAATCTATTGAGCTAGATTACCATATTGCTGGGTTTTAGAAGTTTTACATCGGCGAGCAAGCAAGTGATAGTGGAGTCAATCCAACATCAATTGGCAGTGGAATCGAGCTGTGGGAAAACGCTGATAGGGACAGAGTGTATTGCTATTGCATTTATTGACTGTGGAAACCCATTCTCAATGGCTGTAGCTTGCTATGTACAACATTCAACAACAATTAATTGAAGCCAACTATTCAATTCAATGTTTTAAATGTGCAAGCATCATTTAAACCAAAAGTAAAACAATTATGCACAATGAGACAACAATATTTACCCTGGAAAACCAAACCGGAAAACCAACGTTCGAATGGCTTGCTCAGTCTTTATTCTCGACAATTCAAGGTTACAATGCAGAGTTATGCGTCTCTGGGCCATTTAGCAAAATACATAGCACAGATTTGCAGTGGGATAGCTCTCTCGTTCCAAAAGACTCCTTCTGAATTGATTTGCCAAAAGATTAAGCAGTGCTGGGCTTGGATCAGTTGCTGTAAGGCCAAACGTCCCTGTCCATTCATTTCCCATTCTCCAATGTTCTTCTCTCTTCCTTCGTCCTTTGCTGGCAGTGTTCCACTTCAGAGTTCCTCTCATTCTTGTCTTTTGTGTGTTGGCACTTGCATTGTCTCTGTTCAATTCTCAATTTTGTTGATGGCGTGTAAGAAATGAGTTTTGGATCCATTTCAGATCACACCTCCCCATTCAGAGGCTTTTTGGTTTCCAAAAGCTTCTAAGGAAACTAAGCTCTTTTATCAATGTGTCTTCTGTCTGCTCCTCTGGAACATGGCTGTCAACTCTGGTTCTTGGCTATAGCTTTGGCTTTGGCTCTGACTCTCAGTTTTGGCTTTGGCTCTCGGTTGTGGCTTCTGGCTCTAGTTGGCAACGGCTCCGGCTTTGGTCTTTGGCTTCAACTGTTCTGGCAGTATACGCTTCTGCTCATTGATCTTTGTTATGAGCATCAAACTCTGTAATCTTTAGATTTTGGAGTTGGAGATGACGCTGTAATCACTGAAACTCTGTAATCATTGATTCTTCAATTAGAATCCATTCCCATCTTTGGTGTGCAAGGTCTCTTTCATTCTCAGACTTGGAAATGATCTATCTTGGCAGCCAATGAAAGCCATGTTGAATTCTGGTATTCACTTGTTCACTGCTGAATGTCTACCCTTTTTTTTTCAATCGTGCATGCACAACACTCATTCAATAGTGAGATCCCTGCTCACTTGCAAGACACAAACAATTAATTAAGGGAAATTCACTCTGTTCTGATTATTGCAACCTGACTGTGCATACACAGAACTCCTAAACCAGATCTCTGTCTTTTTAAAATACAAGCATCCAAAAGATGACGCTGTTAGACTAGCTGTAGGTCGCATTCTAAATCTGTTTCCTCAAACTCAGACTGCCAATTGATATTGCTGTTTCTTGTCAATTGCATAAACAAAGCACAACAGGTCTTACATCAGCAAACAGAGCTGGGATACTCCTTATATCCACAAGTATGACTTCTCCATGATTAAACGAAAGCTCACTGTGCTTGTGGAGGTCCAGTCCAGTTAGACCTGCTTGAAGTATTATCAAATTGTCTGAATCAGGTGAGACAATAATGATATTCTCGTTGGAATATTACGTTTCTAACATGGACATGAGCTGTGTCACATGAACTAATACACTTAATGTGCTCACAATCTTTACAAAAGTATAGACATCTAATATCCCTAACCCTAGTATTTAACCAATATAGCAAAATAGAAAGGCAGTTGATGGACCAAAGCCCTCTTTTTTCCTTATGCTATAAGGGCATGCTAACTTGTCAGCCATATGAAGCAATCTGGTTTTTGTTGCAATGGATTAATCTAGAATCTATACTCTCTGTTAAAGTGTCTTCGAAATTTCGTAACAATAGTTATCTTTATAGCTAAGTTGACAGGGTTTGCAATGATGAATACAGCGATGGGAATGCCATTTTTGAAAATCAATATGTAGGGGGTTGCTTTGGTTCTTTCTGAACAAGGGTTTCATTATTAAAAGCAATAGGAGTAAGATCATGACATTTTTCTTCCTTTTTTCTTTGGTCTTCGAAGAAGGTTGCCTAGTAGCTAATTTAGGATGAATTTTTACAAAAGCATAGACATCTAATCCCCCTAACCCCAGTATTTTACCAATATAGCAAATTAGCAAGCTGATTGATGATAAAAGTCCTCTTTTTTCCTTATGCCACAAGGGCATGCGAGCTTGTAAGCCATATGAAGCAATCTAGTTTTTGTTGCAATGGATTAATCGAGAATCTATACTCTCCACCAAAGTGTCTTTGGAATTTCATAACAATAATTAACTTTATAGCTAAGTTGGCAGGTTTGTAACGATGAATACAGAGATGGGGATGCCATTTTTGAAAATCAATATGTAGGGATCGATGTGGTGCATCACATATAAAATTTTAATGTGTATAAAATTAATTTTTGGAAAAAAAGTAGAGCTAATTTTTTTTGTCAAGTAGTAAAACTTAGTACATAACAATGTGATTCATTGTCTAATGATATTATAAAACTTAACAACAATCATAATTCAGTGATCAGCAATTTTATATTCAAATTTCAATACTCATAGATTCATAAATGATGAGATCACAAGATTCATGAGTTCAAAACTAACTGTCTAACAACCACTCGATTCATCCCTTGCACTCTAGTGGCCTGCAACAACCCAGAGCATCCACACATAGGGCAACCTGCTGAATAGATAATGCAGAAGAATCAGATAGTATACCGTTCACACTATGAACCAAACCCAACACGACGCCCTTAATTGGCTGAATCGTAAATGGAAGACTATAAAGCTTGTGTAGATCATTCGTTATTTGGGCATCCCTTTTGGTACGCAGATCTCTGGTGTTGATCAGTGGAAGTGGACAATGGCCACATTTGTTAAAAAACTTCCAAGTTTGCAGTCATCCTGATCTTCCTCTTGTTGGGAAGGTTATAATTGTTGATATAATTCTTGTAGCAGTGGACAACTATTGCTTGTCTTTTCCCTTCTTGAGCAACATATAAATTGCTAGAGAGGGTCCTTAGAAGCTTTCTTTGGGGAAATCAAGGTAGGGTGAAAGGGATTCCTCTGGTGGACTGGGATGTTTGGAATTTATAAAGGGATCGGAGGGGATTGGGTCTCCTTGACATAAGAACTAAAGGAGCTGCTCTTGCCAGTAAATGGGTAATACGAGCATTGGAGGGGGATCCTTTGTGGCAGCGTTTAATCTGTCACCGAATTCAACTTGCTTGTCACATTTAGGGGTCCTAAAGGCCCCTTTTAGATATGTGACATAATTTGTAATGCTCAGGCCTTTGGGCTTTCAAGCTCAACTCCTCTTAGATGGGGGTGCGCTGCATGGTAGATAATTTCTTGCTTTCTCACATGGAAATTTGAGGGGCCTTGGGATGCTTGGGATTTGGTGTTAAAACCTATTTGGATGTTTTTGTCTACTGGCAGTGAGCATGGTCTCAAAACTATATTTATTGGGAAGAGATTGCCCTGAAAAGGTGTTTCTATTGGAGAGATTTGTGGAACTCTGAGCACCAACAATGGCATTGTTGGCATGATCTTAACTGAGCTCAATCATTCAGACAAAACTGTGTGAGATTATTTGTTGTATGATTCATGAGACTTGTCTTTTTAAGATGCAACTCCATGGGTTAGGGCCGTTTTGGAGGGATTGGAGATGGCATAGTGGGAACCCTTCTACATCTATGTGGCAAAGGACCTTTATGATATCGACACCTTTGAGATATTGTCTCATGCATAAACAAATGGTGGTGTGTGAGGGATCCTGAAGCATGTTGGCTAAGGAGGTGTTGTTCCATTTGGAAATCTCACTATTCTTTCAAGCGCAAAGTATGGTTGTGGCTTATGCTTCACCATCACCAAGGCTTGGCTCTCAAGGCTAGAGCTCCATAAAGTTGGTATTTTCAATGTTACATACATGCTTTGTGGTAGAGACGAGACAATTGAGCATATCTTTTGGAGATGCCCATCTGCCAAGACATTTTGGGCATGGTTTCAGGGGAGATTTAACTTTTATTTTTACCTCCCTGCTATCTTGGAAAGGTCCTTTCCCAGGGGACACTTGAGTGATAAGGGATAGCTGCAAATCTTTATGGCAAACAGTTCGGCTGTCTGCTATTAGATCTTTGTGGAACACTACATTATCCGTGAAAAGCCACATTTCACGAGGAACCATCCCGTCATGGCTTAGGGGAATTGAAGATCTTTAAGCAGAAATTTGCTTTGCTTGTTAAAGTGAAACACGGTTATTTTCCCAAAGATGTTGAATCCCTTCCTATTGGGGCGTAGGCTCTTAAGCTCGCATATCTGGCTTTTTTAGAACAGGAGTTCTCTTGTAACCCTGTTTCTAGATTGCTTCAACTCCTGTTCCATGATGTAACTATTTGTCCCATGAAGTTATATATGATGCATTTCTGAATAAAAATCATGTCTAAACCTGTGAATTCGTTTTTAACCTTGACCCACTGAAGAACAATGGTTTTAATGCTTGTTGCCGTTGCCACGGTCAAGACTCAAAACTTTGTGGTCAAATGAATAAAGAACCCTTGGATGGAGGTGTTGTTGAACTTTTGATGCTGCTGCTGGTGATCACAAATGAATTTCTGCTAAAAATTCAACTCAAAAAACCCCACATTGTCACCTTGCCTGCTGCTGTTGGCAAGCCAAAAAGTGTAATAAGCAAATACTAGGGCTATTTTGCAGATATAATGGGCCCAACAGATTCTCTAGGTTTTCTGCTCAGGTCCACCCTTTTTCTCAAAAAAATGCCAGTTATGTTTTTGCTGGTTCTGTTTTCCCTTTTTTGGTGGGGACATCCCTATGACCTGGAAGTCCCCTGGTTTTGTTAAATCCCCTGATTTTGGGGACTTCTCCTTGGGGATGTCCCCTGACAATACAGGGGAACTCCCAGCAGCAGGGGAGCTGAAGGAGCTCCGTAAACGATTTGATTCCTTGTAGCATCTCCTTTCTATACGTTGTCCAAGTTTCAAAGAGGGACATGTGGACAAATAAGTTATCACAAGCTTTTCTCTTCTAGAGCTATAGTTATTAAATGAAACTTATTGATTATCAGGCCTCCTTCAAAATTTCATGTAAACCTTTTACTCTCTAACTGAACTATAATTTGGCTTTTCTACGAAGCATGAATCCGTAAGTCCTCTCTACATGTTCTACATTTTACAGAACGTGTATGTGTAGAAAATTATTATACTTGTATATCTTGCAAAAGTATCCCTCTCACTATCTTTGTTGCCTAAGAAACAGGTAATTTGACCAATGGAACATACTGCCAACGTTTATATCATGATTCATCTTTATGTAAGATTTGTTGATTGGTTGCTTTGAAGTTGTGATGATCCCATCTGATTTCTTTCATGTCAAAATGAAAATGAAAGGATTCACAATTTCAATTGGTAAAGTTGCACGAGGGCCAAAGGAAAAAGAAATCATTTTTGTTCTTTTTGCTCCATATTCAACATAGGTGGTAGACAAAGCTTGCAATTGATTTAATTTCAGTTTATTTCTCGTATTATTTGAAGAGGCTAAGTTTTCTTTTTTACTGCAAATCTAACAGGGCAATGACTACGAAGAACCCAAGCATGGACACCATCACAAGCAACAACACCACCGCAAATATTCTGATGAATGATGCGAACATATAAAGTTTTACACACGAGTAAAACTTAACCATGGGGTGTTGTTTGCATACTCTAATAAGATTTCCTTTTAGCACAGGAAATGCACTGCAATATTATAAATTCTATTTTTATAATGTGTTGCTTATAAGTTGGATGACGAGTTATAAATTTCAATGGCTATACTTATAATAAATATCATTTTCATGTTTAATATCTAGCTCATACAGTATTTTTAATATGCAATTTTCAAGATAGTTTTTTGGTGTTGCATTTATGTATTTTCTTGGATATTTATTGGATAGAGGCACATAGAAACAGTACGATTATCTTTCCAGTCCTTACAAGGTTTTTCATGAAATAGTCATTTAGATTTATTAATTAATAGCATCAGTAGATATTAAGTAGTTTTAATAACTTGAAAGGGTTAGATAGAGCTTCTACTCTTGTAGAGTTATTTCCAATCTTTCATCTCTCTGTTGTGTTGGCCATGTAATTTGGATTGAGCTTTCATGTTGCGTCTGCATTGAGTTCACTACTGTTTAACGATGTTGTATCCGCATTGAGTTTGCTACTGCTTACTTGATTTAATCTTTCACCTCTCTGTTCTGTTGGCCATATAATTCGGATTGAGCTTTGATGTTGCATCTGCATTGAGTTCACTACTGCTTAACGATGTTGCATCTATATTGAGTTTACTACTGCTTGCTTGATTTATCATTAAATCATTGAGTGCAAAGTGCATAGGCATTGCATAGCAACTGGGTTTCATTTAGGAAGATTTGTTCCAAGTAGATTTCAAAATTTTCAGAAGTGATCAAATTTGAAGGGCTACATTAAATTTCTATTTGAAGAATTTTCTATAGCATTACCCTTACATATGAAATACCAAAACATAATGTTGTATCTCATTTGAACAAAATTTGCATAGGAGTTCGCTGGCTACTTATAGTCCTAATAATAATATGGTTAGGATTGAGAATCTCTTTGTATAGCCTTGATAAGGGGCTAATTGTACCAACCATCAATTGATAGCATAAAGATTCATTGCGAGCACCCCTTAATTAGTTTTTGACACGGAGAGGAGATATTTTAAATATATAAAGAAAAACAGCCAGGTAAGGTTGCTGCAAATAATGGGTAGCATGGAGTTATACAAAATAAATCAAGATTCCATTCCCTCAAGCTTTTCGAGAACTTGAAAGTAGCCATGGGAGTGGGAGCATCTAGTCAAAGGTAGGGAGTTGGGGAGTGGGAGCATTTAGTCAAAGGTAGGGAGTTGAGCTTGTGGCAATGTGGCTAAAGCCCTAGTTAAAGTCCATATCACCATATTAACAAGACACGTGTTGCCCATGTTCTATTTGAGGCCTCTGATTATGGGGAAAGTGGTAGGGAGCCAAGGTTTTCACACCATAAGTCAAGGTTCCCATGGTATAATTTCAAGCTTGTTACGATGGTGTGGTTGAAGTCAATGTTACCACACCGAGGAGATAATCTTGCCTTTATATTATCTTTCGAGTATGTTTTTTTAATCATGGCACAAGGTCTTGTTTCTATAGGCTTTTGCTATCTGTATTGAGATAGCCATGGGGCACTTCAACAAAATTGAATTGAAGGTAGTGCATGTTTCATAGTCATGGGGCACTTCAAAAATTTGAATTGAAGGTAATGCATGTTTCATAGCCATGGGGCACTTCAACAAGATTGAATTGTAGGTAATATTCAAAATTCCCGTAAGGACTATGCCATCGTTTATAGGGCAAAACTCACCCATGTTCTTTTCATTGCCTACCATTTTTCAAGATTTTCAAGAGTCATTACAGGTATTGAAAAAAAAACACTATCACCAAAGCATGGTAGCATGGTATAGTTGGACACAACCTATGCCTATGATAAGGTCAATCGTGTTTCATATACAAACTATTATTTATTTTGGAGAAGGGCTTACATCAATGACCCCTTGGGCATCTCTTTTAGAGCCACAAGAGGTCTAGGACAAGGTTTCCCTTTTCCCCATCATCTATAAATCATGATTGTTGAAACTTTGCGGGACATTAGAGAAAATGACTTTTCTGCCTATAAATGATTTGGAAAATTGTCAAAAGACATGTAACTATTAACTACTCAATTCATTGACAATGCCCTTAGGTTGGGAGGTGCCTTTGACTTCCATTTGAAGGTCCATTTCAATCATGAAGGTCCATTTCAATCATGAAAGCTAAGGAGATAATAAAGGATCAGCCATGTCAAGGCCCTTCTAATCTTAGAAAGGCCATTGCAGCGCAAAAAGGAAGAGATGTTGAAATTTCGAGATTTGTACAATAAGAGCCAGTGCACGACCTTCCTTGTGTACTACATAAGTCCTTGGAAGCTTCCATTTAGAAAGTAAGAGACATTAAAACTCTGAATAATATTGTCTTTTAAACATTCTATCAAACTTCTTGCCTCGGGGGGAGAATTGAGCTTTGGTAAAATAAACATTGTAAAGAAATTACAAGAATAATGTAAGTTTAGGGATTTTATCATGATGAACATTCAAATTCATTTTAGCATTGAAGGATCAAGTTAGTTGACATATTAATTTCATTGAAAAATAGTTGAAGAATGATGCAAAGCAAAGTTGGTATGCAAGTTGGTCCAACCTCCAATTCTAAACCTAACCCTAAGCCACCAATTCTAAACCTAACCCTAAGCCATTCTTATCAAGTTAGTTCTTTCAATTTACAAGCATTTCTTTGTGATTTGATTGATGTTCCAAATGATTTGGACCAAATCAAAATGGTTTTTATTAGTGCCCCTTGGGAGGGAGGAAACATTTTTGAAAGAGAACAATTTAGTTGGTAAGAATAAAGTCACTGGCAACTGTGATACCCTCGATTGTATTGGAAATTGTAAATACATCGTTATAATGACATGAGTATTGGAAATTGTAAATGCATGGTTATAATGACATGAGTCTAGCTATGTTAGTTTAAATTAGTGGGGAGTTCAAGACCAAAGCTCGATTAATGAATGGCTAGGCATGTGGACATTGTAAATATACTTCAATGGATTGCATGGTAGGCTTGCCACAATGAATTCAAAGCTATGTAAATATTAATGTTGAAATATAATATATAATTGTCCAAAAAGGTTGCAGAAAACATGAGAGGTGTTATGATTCTACTAGAGGGGAAGAGAAAATGGTTCCTCTATTGCCAAATGTTAGCCTAAGATCTCTGGTCTTTTCCATCATGTGCCTTTAAATGAATCCCATCCACTTCAAAACCCAATCATTGAATGCATGTAGAGGTTGGTGAGGCAGTTTACTCATATAGTTTTGGAAACATGCACATAGTACAATTATTATGGGGAATTGTAAGAGTATTTGATTCTCCTAATCTCTTATTGGGAGTCATTCCATTATTTTCATTCTCTTGTATATTCTCTCGACTTTTCATGTTGCATTCTCCATTGTCACCCATTAACCAATTTGAAGATTCAGAAATTAAATTGGACTCTTTCTGCCTACATTGAAGACCACTGGAAGGGAATAATATCTTTGGGGAACTGTTGCTCAAAAAAGGGCACAGTTTCCTTGTGTAGGTGAGTGGAAGAGAGTGCTATGGCTATTTGATAGAAGGATGAGATGGTTGGAGTGCAATCTAGTAAGCAAAATTGTTGAACCATGAGAACAATGCGTTGGTTTGAGTGAATTGTTAGCCCGTTGCTTGGATTCCTTTGCCTTGGTGGCCTCATAACTGGACATGGGGTTAGCATTTGCACTGAATGCCTATGGTTGGGTGGAAAATTGTTTGTACACAACAAATTGCTTGGACTATGTTTTGTTAAAAGATAAGTGTTCTATGTTTGTTGTAAATTGTTGGTTCAATTTTATTTCATTCTCCTACCCTCTTATTGGGAGTCGTTCCATTATTTTCATTCTCATGTTCATTCTCTCCACTTTTCATGTTGCATTCTCCATTGTCACCCATTAACCAATTTGAAGATGAACAAATTGAATTGGACTCTTTCTGCCTACATTGAAGACCACTAGAAGGGAATAATATCTTTGGGGAACTATTGCGCAAAGAAAGGGCATAATTTCCTTGTGTAGGCGAGTGGAAGAGAGCGCTATGGCTATTTGATAGATGAGATGGTTGGAGTGCAATTTAGTAAGCAAAATTGTTGAACCATGAGAACAATGCGTTGGTTTGAGTGAATTGTAAGCCCGTTGCTTGGATTCCTTTGCCTTGGTGGCCTCTTTTTGCAATGGATAGTGTATGCTATGCTTGTGTATGTGTGTGCCTATTTGTTGCCATGAACTAATGTTATTCCATGCTTGTTTATTTTGTTGCGTTTTATTATTTTGCACCCATCTTTGCTTTTAATTAATTATGGGTTTCCATGGAAGACCATCTTTGTTATGATTACAATGAAATGATCTATGTAGGGTCAAAATTTTAATGCCATGTTTATCACTCTTAGTGGTAAAGCATTATATGGTTTGAGTGTGGATTGGGGATGCTATTGAAATTTCTCAAACCATGGAAAATAGATTCAGCATTGGAAGAATACTTGAACCTTAGATAGCTTAAAATTGAAACGCTATCAAAGTTGTAATCTTTGAATACTAGAATCTACAAACACACGGTGTTGGAAACATTAACAAAAAATATATAAAAAAACTGAACTCTCAAATCTGCATCATTGTTTTTAAATATGAAAATCAATAAACTTCAATGCTATATCTTAGAAACATATGCTAACCATCTTAGTGGAATATCCTCTCACTATATAACACTAGTAGTAGGTTCATAATCAATGTCTTCCATCCTTGTGGTGCCTCTAGGTTAAGATAGGATAGTAGAATGTGCCCAACATGCATGAGACTATCTATAATAGAACATCCCACTGGAGAAACTAATTGTGTAACCATGCACCTTCTAGTCTTGGGAAAAACACTTCATCTAAATATGGAAGACTCCACTCTCGTGCACCTTGTCTAAATTTAGTTCAATAGATAAATAAAGATAAAAAAACATAGTTCTAATTTTGGAAACCTCTAAATCAAGCATAATGGACAAATATGGAAAGAAGTGAAGATTGGAACATGCATGTTGAAGGCATGCATGTGCCCTCTACTTTCCTGTATAATTGCGCCTCCTTTACACTATGTGACACACAAGAACCAAGATGAAACATTTCCATCGATGTATTGTATGGATCCACCTTCACTGTTGTGCCACTTTGGAGTTGTACAATCCACAATAAGTGTTACCTTGTTGGAGAATAATGTTTGCACTAAACTAGGTAAACAATCTAATACTCCCCCTTGCTAGGAAAATGTTTTTGACCAAACCCACTGTCTCCTTGAACATCTCGAGTTTCCTTTTGCCAAGGGTTTAGTTAAGATATATGCAACCTGCGATACTGTTTGAACATTTTCTAAAGCTATTGCTCCCTTCTCAACATAGTTCGAGGAAATGGCACTTGATATTAATGTGCTTGAAGTGGTCATTGAATATTGGATTTTCATAAAGTTTGATACAACTTTGATTGTCATAGTAGACCACAGTAGGCTCCAACATCTCACTTTTCGACACTGTTATCAACTTCTGAAGCGAGAGGGCTTCACAACTAGTAGTGCATATATTTTTCCTATGTTGAACTCCATGCCATTGATGCTTGCTTCCCGTTGAACCAAGATATACCCTTGAACTGTCATGTTCCCTTCGAAGAACTACCCAACCCATGGGGTATGTACACGACCCAAGTTTGAAGTCTTAATTTAAATTCGAATCCATCAAAATTCCAACACCATTCAAATTCATTCATTTATGCAAATGAATCATGCAACGTAAATTAACATGTGTAAACTCATTAAATTAGGGATTCCATAACCATTTCTTTGAAAACATAATATAAGCTTAAATTATAGAATTATAAACAAAGAACGAGGAACAAAGATTGAACACTTATCTTTGAACCAAGATGGTCCAAGACTTTGGTTGTGTATGAGCAATTTTCCACCCAATCATAAGGATCCAATGCAGATGCCACCCCATGCCGAGCTATGAGGCCACCGAGGGGAAAGAAACTTGCTATAGACTCACAAGTTATTCACCCAACCTAATTGCTCTCAAGGTTAGCCAACACGTTCATAATCGAGACTCTAAGTAAACATCTAGTCATCAAATAGTCATGACATTCAAATCCACTACCCACACTACACAAGGAAGACATTTCCATTCTATGCTCAACAGTTCCTTGAGAGTGTTCTCCCTTCTAGTGCTCTCAATGTAGGCACAAAGAATCGATCCCACTAGTTTTCTTCTAGAAATAACATAGTAGAAAAATACCTTGGTTTTAAGGCTCCCAATGGGAAACAATTAACAAGGAAAAGAGAGGTTTCCTAACAACCCAACCTCTTTTCTCCTCTACAACGATCCATCTCTCTTCCTAGGTCCATGAATTTCTCTCCAATAGTTGGTTTTGGTCATTTCTAGGGTTGCATGTTAGTCTAAAACATGAAGTTGCAATTTTTAGAACTTGGGTGGTGCGAGAACAATGAGTGTATGAATTGCTGAATGAATCAAAATGAAGTGAGTGCATGAGAATGGGAGAGATTAATTTCCATGAAGATGCAGACTCCTACACTTCCCCATGATGATTGTACCCAACCCCCATCCCTTCATAACTATGTGAGATAGACTTCCTCATGAACCACCACATGTATTCAAAGATTGGATTTTAAGTTAAATATGGTGGAAGAGATTTGAATAAAGCACATGTTAAAAATGTAGGGGTTCCTAGGCAACATAGGATTACCACCCCCCACCCCCCTTCTTGAACCCCCTTTCCATTTTCCCACTAGTGGACTCATGGTCCTTCTTGTGCTCTCTACAACCATATTTGACCTTTATTTTAATTTTCAACAAAATATTTACATATCTTGAGCATACCATAGAGGGTCTATCACACCATACATGGAAAACATAATTTCCCTAATTACATGCCTAGTTATTCACTTAGAGCTAGGCCTTAGCCTTGAGTTTAATGCAAGGAATCTATAACGGGGTCATTTATTTAAGCTCATATGGCTCAACCTTTGTCATTATAAACACTTATTTACAATTTATACATAATTCGATCTAATACATCCAAAAGGTCAAACACTGATATTACATTCCCTCCCCGCTTGGAATAACATCAACCTTGGCAGAACTTGAGATCAAAACAAAACTGGGTATGCCTTCTTCAAGGCATCCTCTAACACCCATGTAGCCTCATTGGGACCAAAGTGATTCCACTACAATTTTTCTTGTCCAATGGCTCAATGTTAGAGCAAGAGCAATGTTACTTTCTTGTCGAGGATGCATAGTGACTCTATTTGGGAGTCTCTCTATGGTTACAGTTAGATCATAGTGCAATGAATCTCTTGGGTTTAATCATGTACATATGTTTAGGAGACAACGTGACACAACATCCAAGCTTCAAGGAACTCTTCCCTCACTTAACTTCAAGAAAAACATGATTCCCAACATTGAATTTGTTATGGACCCTATTCTTATATGCACAAATTCTCTAGGTCTTGTGTTGCCTTCAAATTCTACATGATCCTAGAAACTTATTATTCCATTTCCTTGAGCATTTTCGACCCAAGTATGATTATATTCACTGGGTAATCCCAACTTACTTTGCCATATAAAGCCTCAAATGGACTAGTTTTTAATGGTGCATTTTGTCAATTGTTAAATGCAAACTCCATTAGGTATAAAAAATCAATCTTCCCACTTGGACAATATATTCATCACATACATGTGAAGCATGTCTTCAATTACTTGATTGACTCTTTCAGTTTGCCCATCTATTTATGGATGGTAAGAAGCATTGCAATTCATCTTGGTTCCCAAGTCTTAAAAAAACCCTTATGAAAATTGGAAGTAAACTTTTTATCTCTATTCGAAACAATGGCTGTGTGCACTCCATGCAAGATGAAAATTTATTGCATGAATATTTTTGTAATCTCTAGTAGCTTATGAATAGATTTCACAATAATAAAATTAGCTACTTTGGCCAATTTATCAACTACAACCATAATTGAATCATGTTGTTTTGTTGTTCTTGGTGATCACTCCATAATTGAATCATGCTGTTTTGTTGTTCTTGGTGATCACTGCCCATTTACATTCCTGAAGTGGCAAGGGTTGCAACAAATCCACTAGATGTTGATGCTCAACATTGACCTATTGATAGTCCATACATGTGATAATGTATTTGATAGCATCCTTTTTCAACTTGAGCCAAAACTATTGCTTGTTGTAGCAATCATTTTCTAGTAGCTTGGATGGACAAATTGTTGGATTTTCATTAGTTTCATTAACATTAGATTTTACATAGCATTTTTATCTTCTTTTAACATTCAATAATCATATACTGAAATATATAAGTAGCAGAGAAACAAACACAAGAGGACACACAGATTTATCCTGGGAAAACTTCGAACTCGGGGAAAAACCCAACCAACTTTTCTTAGAGAGAATATTCCAATACAACCATGAACAAGCTCTAATCACAAGAGAAACCAACAATGAAGAACCAAATACTTATTTCTTCTTCTTTTCAAACCCTAGCGAGGGTAGACAACTGAGTCACCATAGAATCGACACAAGATAGGCGCATCACTAGCGCACCACAAAACCGATATAACTGGTAACTGCAGTTGCAGTTGCTACTGCAACTGCAAATGACACGAAGCAACTGCGAAGCACCACACAACCTTAGAGCAACTCTTCTAGAGGTAGAACACAAGAGACATCACCCAGAACCATGAAGAATATCCTTCCCCAAGTGGGGCGCACTCTCCAAGAGAACCAGAAACCAGAAATAGTGAACAACTGCAGCTGCAATTGCAACTGCCTAGTGCGCACTGTAGAAGGAGAACTGTGTAGTTGTACAATTGAACTGACCCATGCTTGTATTTATACTAATCTAGGTATCTGTCTGGGGCCGACTTCTTATTCTGGGTCTTCATTATTTCTTTGGACTGACTTCTCTTCGTGGAAATTATATTTCCACTTTATTATTATTTCCCGTGGGCCAACTTCTATTATGTGGTCTTCTATTTTACTTTATTCTTTTCTGGAGTGTTCTTCAATAGTTCAATGGTCTTCCTTTGACATCTTGGAATCTTCTTCTCTAAGAAAATTTGTCCATGAAGAAATACCTCCCGCAGCTACCAAAACATCAACACTCCCTCTTAGCTAGGGAGGTATCTTTCCACGATGTCTTCATCTAGAAGTCCACTGACTACTCTGCGATCAACTAGTAAAACACATCTACTACCATGCCATCGGTAGCTCAAATCATCTGTCACAATCTCCAATACTATGTTGCAATCATCCAGAAGCACACAACTACCCATACCGTCCAACAGTTCACAACTACTGTCGTAGTCTAGTAGTACACAATTAATTCCATAGTCCTCCCGATTGTGCTACGATCAAACAGTAGCACACAACTACTTCCAAGCGGTCTGGTAGTCTCCATGGAAATAATCTAGTAGCACACAACTACGACCATGCTCTCCAACAATCAACTAACAACACAAAACTGCCACCATGTTGTCACGACTACATAGCAATCAACTAGTAGCACTAAGCTACTATCATGCTATCCAGTAGTCTCTCATGACTATGCAACAATCAACTAGTAGCACTAAGCTACTACCATGCCATCAACCATAGTCACGATCTGCAATCCACTAGTAGTCGTAAGACTACTACCATGCAGTCCAATAGTTTCCATAACTATGTAGCAATCAACTAGTAACACTAAGCTACTACCATGCCATCAACCATAGTTATGATATCTGTGACTATGCAACAATCAACTAGTAGCACACAACTACTACCATGCCATCAACCATAATTATGATCTCTGTGACTATGCAACAATCAACTAGTAGCACACAACTACTACCGTGCCATCAACCATAGTCACAAACTTTATGACTATGCAACAATCAACTAGTAGCACACAACTACTACCATTCCATCAACCATAGTCATATCCTGCAATCAACTGGTAGCTACAAAAGCTACCACCACACAGTTCAATAGTCTCTATGATTATGCAACAATCAACTAGTAGCACACAACTTTTACCATGCCATCAACCATAATCATAGTATGCAGTTCCTATGACTATGCAACAATCAACTAGTAGCACACAACTACTACCATGCAATCAATGATAGTCATAGTCTATAACTATGCAACAATCAACTAGTAGCACACAACTACTACCATGCCATCAACCATAGTTATAGTCGATGTCTTTATAACTATGCAACAATCAACTAGTAGCACACAACTACTACAATTCCATCAACCATAGTTATAGTCTCATCCAGTAGCATGAAGCTACTCCCATTGTCCTCACGACTATGCGTGTGATGTTTCTTCTCTCATCAGGTCTGACAGTGCATTACCCCCTCAGTCATCTCACAAGATTGATCTAGGGAACCCTTGGCCAGAGGGGTTAGCCGACAGGAGGAGAAACAACACACCTCCCTCTCAACAAGGGTGGACATTCTACGTCACACCAAGCTTGTCTTTGAAGTACTCATACTTCACTCTAAACAAAGGCTTGGCAAGAATGTTCGTTGTCTTCTCATCTGTGGATATGTACTGGAGCTCTATAACTCTTCTATGCACCATGTATTAAATGTAATGATATTTGATCTCTATATGCTTCACACAACTTTGATTATCACAATATATCAAAGTTGGCTCCAACTCTAGATCAAATATCCCTGCAAGCAACTTCTGAAGCCACATTATTTCATGGCTTGCAACACTGACTGCTATATACTCTGCCTATGATGTATTGAGTGCCACTGACGTCTGAAGAAACATCCTGATGTGATTTTCCGGTCCACTGCACTCCTTGACCAGTCAGAGTCTGTATAACCCTGCAACTTCACATCTCCATCCAAGACATATCTCAATCCATGTCCAATTGTACCTTGTAAGTACCTCAACACATGTTTTGTTGCTATCCAGTGTACATGTCTAGGGTCAACCATGTACTAACTCAAAAGTGCTTATTGCAAAACATATTTATGGAATGGTGTTAACTAGGTACATCAAGGATCCGATCAATTGTCTGTACATCGTGGGATCCACCAAATTTGAAGATGAATCACTCAATAGCTTCAGATTCGTCACCATAGGTGTGGCCATGGACTTGCAATCCATCATCCCGAATCTCTGCAAGATCTCAACAATATATTTTCCTTAGCTAAGGAAAATCTCATCTGGTCTCTGCCACACCTCCAATCCCAAGAAATAATGCATTAGACCTAGATCCTTCATCTTGAACTTTGAAGTGAGTTCGCTCTTGCACCCATTTATGAGCTTCTCATCCCCTGTAAGAAACATGTCATCCAATATCAAGGGGAAACCATCCCTAATCTCATCAAAATAACTGTCTGGCGCATCCTACCCTGGGTGCATGCTTAAGCTCGTACAAATATTTCTTCAATCTGCAGACATGAGACTCCTTCTCATGTATCTTGTGGCTGCTCTATGTACACTTATTTTGGCTACTTGAGCAATTGTCTTGTCATAATACCTTCCCTCTTGTTGGGAGAATCCTCTGGCCACAAATCAATCTTTGTACATCTCTATGTTGCCATCTGCAACATGCTTGATCTTGTAGATCAACTTGGAAGTCACTATTGACTTCCCTTTTGGTCTCAGAACCAAGGCAAAAATCCATATCCCAGTCCTTCTGAATGTCTTCCTCTTCAACAAGGGAATCCTCTCATGAGGTCTCATATCACCTCGAAGTCTCTGAAGCTTCGATATAGCCTCCTCAACTCATGACACATGTCTGTTAGTTATGGAAGACGTCTCTCTCTCCCATCTGAATATGAGGAAGAATACTTTCTGAATGAAAGTCTTTAAGCCACTAACTCTCTCTGAGATCAAGCTCACTTTGAGTCTGCATGCTCCCTATGAAGCTTGACTTCCCTCTGAGTTTATATAATCTTCGGATCCATCTGCTCCCTCTACATGTATTGAACTCCAGTTGAAGTCTGATCTTGTATGAACTATCCCGGGGAGATTGTTCCTCCCTACTGGATCCTGAGGGATAAATCCCTCTGAACTCTAGCTCCTTCAAAGATAGTACTCGGTGGGGCTGCTTGCCTCACCACTAGTGGAGCCATCTGCTCCTCCTCATGACATGGCTAATCAATTCCATATATATGTATCCCCTTTGCATCATGTAAAGTATCGCAGGACCATGCTGGTCTCTTCCTGGTCACTGCAACAATTCTGGGTAGGCCCTTCTGGCTCTATCGACTCTTCCCGATGATCTGAAGAGTGGTCAAATGAACTAGAGGGATCTGTACGATCATCTTCAGATCCTTCTACTTCTTACAATCAATCTCCATATGAGATACTTTGTTTCCTGCAAAAGTACCCTTCTTGCTAGAATTTTTTGATTTCGTCCTCTTCTCCTTTATCACATGGATGTGTGCGGTCATGTACACAAATCTATGTCAGGAAAGTATGCTCCATTTCTCGGCTAGAGACCATCTAATACGTTGCCTCCTGCAACCGTTTCTATATCTCCCTCTCAAAGCTATCACCTTTGACCTGCCCGGAACAAGAACAATAACAAGGAAAACAACAGACAAGAATAATACTCTTATAATAAAAACAAGAATGGGAACAATAGTCATAGTAGCTCCTTCTCAGAAATATCACTTGTGATCTGCCTGGAACAAGAAACAAGAAAAACAACATCTCCATGGTGACATCCATGGAATTTACAAGATAACCTACCTGAAAAAAGGTCAACAACCAAGAACATCGCCTAGAGGAGATCAAATTATCTTATAAACAAGTGCATCGTTAATACTGAACAATGAGCATTTACTTAATAATCGTCATACCAACAATATTCAAGTGTTATTAAACATTTGATAGTAATAGTAGTAATAGAACTTTAAAGAATGCTATTCTAGTTACAACACTTACTTAGGTTGCAACAGTATAAACTATTAAACCTGATATGCAAACCTAGAGTCTAGTTGCTACTATCCCATTTGAGATGTCATATATTGTAGGAGACATCATCATTGCTGCCTCTAACTCTTGGGCTTCCTTTGAGTGCACTAGATCTAAGATCCCTTCGGATCTACTGCCATTGCTTGGATAAATTTCCTTTTGCCAAGTGCACGTCTCCTACAAATACCCTCATTTTATATACAAGTATACCATCCAACTTTGTCTTCTAATTTGAGACATTACATCAATGAGAAAAAGTTAGAGATATGAACAAGCCTAAAAACCCTAAAAAATTCAATTTTGATAGAAGGTCAATCTGAGAGATGTAGCAGGTGCGCTAGAGGAGGGAGAGTTGATCAGTGGTGGAGTTTGTCCCAACCGACTTTATAACAAGTGCTCAATGAGTTTGAGAATAAAACTATACAACAGAAAAGTGCATGTGCAATGACAAATCTCAGTGATGTGGCAAATCTCACGATCTTCCTTCCAGCGGTTAGAATGTTCTGAAGGAAACCTACGCTGATACCATGTTACATTTTCATTAGTTTAGTTAACATTAGATTTTCCATAGAATTTTTATCTTCTTTTAACATTCAATAATCATATATTGAAATATATAAGAAACAGATAAACAAGCGCAACAAGACACAAAGATTTATCCTGGGAAAACCCAAAACTCGGGGAAAAACCCAACCAACTTTTCTTAGAGAGAATATTCCAATACAACCATGACCATACTCTAATCACAAGAGCATACCAACAATGAAGAAACAAATACTTATCTCTTCTTCTTTTCAAACCCTAGTGAGGGTAGACAGCTGAGTCACCACAAAACTGGCGCAAGATAGGCACATCACTAGCGCACCACAAAATTGGTATAACTAGTAACTACAACTGCAGTTTCTACTGCAACTGCAATTGCCACTGTAACTGCAACTGCAATTATAATTGGCACGAAGAAACTGGGTAGCACCACACAACCTTAGCGCAACTCTTCCAAAGGTAGCTCACAATAGAGATCACCAAGAACCATCAAGAATATCCTTCCCCAAGTGGGGCGCACTCTCCAAGAGAACTAGAAACCAGAAATATGGACACTTCAGCTGCAGCTACAACTCCAATTGCCTAGAGCACACTGCAGACAAAGAAATGTGTAGCTGTACAAATGAACTGACTTGTATTTATACTAATTTGGGTGCCTGTTTGGGGCCAACTTATTTTGGGTCTTCATTATTTCTGTGGGCCAACTTCTGTTCTTGGAAATTATATTTCCACTTTATTATTATTTCCTGTGGGCCAACTTCTCTTCTGTGGTCTTCTATTTTACTTTATTCTTTTCCGGGGTGTTCTTCAATTGTTCAATGGTCTTCCTTTGACTTCTTGGAATCTTCTTATTCTCTAAGAAAAGTTGTCTAGGAGGAAATACCTCCCGCAACTACCTTAACATCAACAAAAATATGGTCTCTTATGGATTTCATCCATGAAAATTGTTCTCAACTCCGTCGAGTTCGGAATATACATTTTAATTTTGTAACTACAAAACTTGTCATTGTTCAGTTGATAGCCTTCACACTTCCTCTTTGTTTCCTCCTGCTGCGATCCATATTTGACTTGGGTATAATGCTCATCTTCAACACGAGACTTTATCATTATTTTCTTCAATTCATATTTGCAAAAGTTGATAGCTTCCACATGAACTTTCCAACTAAGTGTGTTTGCAATATCAAAATCAAACTCATAGAGAAATTCCAATCATTTTACTTGCTTAGCATTCAAGTTTGGTTGGTTGAATAAATACCTCAAGCCTTTACAATCTATCATCAACATGAATATTTTGTCCATTGATTAGTGATTCCACATCTTTAATGCATGCACTATTGCAACGAGTTCTAAGTCATGAGTGGGATACTTTTTCTCATGTTCCTTCATTTGATTTACTACAAGGTTGTCTTGCATACGAACTCCACCAAGTCCTTCATGCAGGAATCCATGCCAATAATAAAATCTTTATATGGGTCCACAATTTTTAGATTTAGAGCATTAGTGAGAAAAAATTTCAACTGCAAAAAAATTTCCTCACATCCCTGGGACTATTTAAACTTCTTACCTTTCTTTTGCAAGGACATGATGGAATAGGCATTTTTGGAAAATTCATCGATAAATCTCTAGTAATAACTAGAAAGACCCATAATGATCTGACATCTGTCACATTTCTTAGGGTGGGCTAGTTAATTATGGCTTTGATTTTTGTTGCATCTACTGATATTCCTTCTTTTAAGATAATGTGACCCAAACACTAACTTTGTATTTGATAGTCACATTTGTTGAGTTTCATGAACACACATTGTTCTCTCAACACTCACAAAACTATTTTCAAATGATCCTCATGTTCTTCTTTAGATTTAGAATAAACTAGTATATCATCAAGGAAAACAAGTACAAACTTGTCCAAGTATTTACTAAAGACACTATTAATGATGCACATGAATGTAGTCGATACATTTATGAGAGAAAATAACACCACTACAAGTTCATAATGACCATACCTTGTTTTGAATGATATCTTGTGGATGTCTTCTTCCTTAATTTGACTTGATGATATCTTGACCTTAAATCAAATTTCGAGAATATCCTTGTCCCTCCAATTTTTTCAAATAAATCATCAATTTGAGGAAATAGATACTTGTTCTTCATTGTTACTTTATTCAGTTGTCTATAGTCAATAAATATCTTGAAAGTTTCATATTTCTTTTTCACAAACAAGATGGGTGCTCCCCATAGAACACACTTAGCCAAATGTATCATTTATCCATCAGTGCTTGCAGTTGCATTTTCATCTTTTTTATTTCTAGGGTACTCATCCTATAATGAGTCTTGGACATTTTTGTAGCACCATGTACAAGATCGAATGAAAAATTAGTGTCCCTCTTTGTAGGAAGTCTTGGCACTTCATTTGGAAAAACATCATTGAACTCTTGCAATACAAGAAAATATTGAGTTTTGGACCTTTGTCTTTTGTTGATTCCAATATATGGGTTACATAAAATTTGACATCCTTCTAAAAAATTTCTTTAGTTGCAAGGTGAAACTATTATTGATAGAGACTACTCTTGGAATTCATCTTATTGTCCTTGAATTTCTGCCTCTATCAATGCAATACAATTCGTGTTGTAGTGGTAAAGTCTAGCTCAGTGTACTTCCAACTAGTCCATTGCAATGAGGATATTGTAAGAAACAAGTGACAAAATATTCAAGTAGTTTTCCCATGAAAATAGTCCATTCAACTCTAATGGACCAGTCTCCATCATTTCAGTGACCTTCCTCTCAATTCCACTAGCTAGCTGGACAAATCATGGCTTAATATGCTTTCATTTCTTAAGAGCACAAGTATTAACAATTTTGGGAGTAACATCACTATAGTTAGATCTTGGATCAATTAATATGTGTATAGGTTGCCTTGCAATCTTACCTTCCACTTCAACTGCCACTGATAAGTGATTTTTCTAATGGTCTTCCAATGTAGCATAAATTTGAGGAATGGTTTGTGCCACATCATTTACCATGATATCCTCTTGTATTTTGTGAAAAATCATGGTTTTTTCCCTTTCTATGTGGGAAATTCCTATATAGGTGGTCTTCTCCACAACCCCAACATTGAATTGGTACCCTTGGCCCTTTTCCCAAAAAAATCAATTAACTTGTTCCCACTTTGTGCTTGTTGATTTTGTTGGAAGGCGATTGGTTGGTTTACAAAATGAGGAGGCTTGAATCCTTTCTTCCTCTGCTCCCGCTTCTATTGTTTCTTATCCTTCCATGTCTTTTGGAAATTAGGCTTTTATTTGTTCTACTCATAATAGTTCTTGGTTGTTTTGATCATCTCGTCAAATGTTTTGGGTTCATCATTTCAATCTTGTCTTTGTAGGATTAAGGTAGCGACTCTGAGAAACATTCAATTTCCCCCTTTTTGTCTATGATATATTTGACATACCTCAACAACAACAAGAATTTGTTTACATACTCATCCATGATTATTTGGCCCAATTTCAGCACATGGAATTCTCTCACTTTACCTTCATAATAACAATTAGAGAAGTATTTATGCTAAAAATATTTCTTGCATTTTTTCCTTACTATGTCCCTTTCATTCATATTCTTTACTTGTTTGAGGTGGTCCTAGCAAAAGGAGGCTCTACCATTAAAATTGAATATGGAAACTCAGGCTTTCATATTTCCATAATAGTCATGAACTTGGAATATTTTCTCATCTAAAGAATCCAAGCCTCAATGTCTTGTCCAAATTTAGCCTTGCCATCAAATGTGGGTGATTTTTCTTTATGGAATTCTACATGCAATTTATCTTTGCGAATCATTTTTCTTCTATGTTTGTTAGGAGATAATTTTGGGCTCCTAAAGGAGTCCTCAGTTGTATATGACTCACTATACTCAAGATTCATAAATAGATGGTTTATATGTTTCATCTCAAGGGGTTCTCCTTGTACTATGGTACTTCCTGTGTGACTATGTTTTTGTGTTTCTCCTACTCCCATCAATATTAGTAGAGCTTTTCACATGTTTCAATTGAATTTGCGTGTATTATTATGCACGTGTCAAACTTTGAAGCATTGTTGCATTAAGTTGCTTATTCTCTTCTTGAGATTTGATTAGTCTTTCATTATCGACTCCGCATCTTTGAATTCCGACCCTCAAGCTCCTCTTGGCCTCCACAATATCTGGAGCGTAAAAAACCAAAGCATGGTAAGCATATTCTACACTCGGGAATTTAACCGAAATTTATAGATAGATTAAATTGAAAACACCAATCAAGATAAAAACTATAAGTACAATAACCTACACACACAATTGATAATATGAACAACAAACACAAAACTCTGAACTTTGATTTTTTTTTTTTTGTTTTTATATTAAATATGAAAATAATAAACTAAATACTATAGCTCCAAAACTGAAAGTCTCGAACTACCATAGTAGTACGCCATGATTTTCCTTTATAGACTAGGAAGAAGAGAAGGTACAAGGAATGTAGGCACCTACACAACATACCAATTGAAAGTATCAAAACCTAACCCTAATGCCTCGTCCTTGCATGGATATATGAACTAAGTGAAGTGCATCTCTATTGGAGATGCATTGAGGCATGGAAGCATGGATCCTCTTATATATTTTCCCTAAATAAAATTGAGAATCCACATACATGAACACCTAGTCTAACTAGGGAAATGCACCTTCTAACTCACTGTGCATGCAACTACTAACTAAAGAAAAATTCAAAAATAAAATTGAACTACTATATATGGAAAACCATTTGAATTGGTACTGAACCAAAGATGATGTATGCATACACCCTCTATTTCTCTCTCCTCCATAAATTTCCTTGCTCCCTCATCACTACAATATGAAATGGTTGAAGGTGTAACATACTCATTTCCACAATTCATGGGAAATAAAAATAAGAAACAAAAATATCATTAACCATTTAAGTGTTGTACAACATAAACCACATTTTCTGATCATACATGGAATATTATCATATGATATATGGAAATTTATAGTATCATACATTTACAATCAGTTTCCCATAAAAATAATTACATTTCCTTCATGATTATAGTCTCTATTGAGATACCCACAAATCCATTTACAACAAATTGACATAGTTGAAAATTAATAGACAAAACAAAGGCACAAATATGCCCTTGTACTACAACTAATGACTACAATATCCTTAAAAATGCATTTGAATATCTTCCAACCAATCTAGAATTGCTTTCCTGAAAAAATAATAAATTCTAGACTTGTATCTTTCCCAAATGAACACATATATTGATTTACAACCACAACCACAAGCATTGGTCATCAACATATAACTAACAAAGAAAAATTTACTTATCTATTACAGATTGCACTTAGGGAAATAGCTCAAGTGGAGAATTTTTTCTCCAAGCCATAGGCACTAGCTCGTGTAGGTGCCACTCTCATGCCACACAATGAAACAACAAGGGTAAATTTACTAGCCATTACTTTGGTTTTCCTCACTCATCCAAATTCCTGATTATTAAAGCCAAGGAATTAACATTCCCAACCATTTTTACTACAACCATCTCACTCACTAGTCTCTCTTTCCCCCTCAACCCTACACAACTCAAGGAAGAGGATCACCTTCATTGCTAAATAGTCCCTAAGGCTATCCCACTTCCCTCCAATGCTCCAACATAGGATGGCCACAAGATATCTAATGCTAGGAACTAGGGAATCTCAATTTTAGTTCAACCATTACCCATAAACCCAACCATAATGTCCACATACATGAATGGTAGCAAAACCATGACAACATAACTCAATCTTGGTAGAATACATTCTTAACACACTAGAACCAACATACTAGCTTCCCCACCATTGCTCAACCATGAGTGAAAAATGAATGAATGAATGATTTCCTCGAAGGTGGAAGGAACCCCTTCCCAAGGCTTACATGAACATAAGACTCTCAAGGAGACCATGTTTCCCTCCATAAATCTTAGGAAATAAAACAAAATGAAAATATTGCAAAAGATATGAAGGCTTGGGGAATGGACACATGACACCAACAATAAAATAATATTCTATGGACTACCCTTCGCCTCTAATTGGTTCATTGCCCTCATGTTGCTTCAAGGGAGATATAACCCCAAGTGCACCTTTTAATTAGTTTATTATAGTAAATATTAATTCTAATAATAACAAAATGGTAAACTTACCACATAATTACCATACATTTACACAATATGACCAGATGGGGTAATATAGAAGGTCATACTTTTACTACTATCTACTCTATTGGAAGAAGAAGGTGTCATAACTAGAACATAGTCTAAGATACACACGTAAAAACTAACACTCCCTCTTAGCAATACATTTTTTCTCCACCACTCCAAGTCTCTCCTTGAACATCTCGAACTTCCCCTTTTCTAGCGGCTTGGTCAAGATATTTGCAATCCATTGATATGCAGGAATGCACTAAAGAACCATTTCTCCCCTATGGAACTTGTCTCTAGTGAAGGGATACTTGATATTAATATGCTTGGATTGATCATGGAACATTGGATTCTTAGAGAGTTCGATACAACTTTGATTGTCACAGTGAATCACGATAGTGTCCAAAGTATGATATGTTAACTCTGCTAATAATTTGCAAAGCTAGATAGCTTCACAACTAGTAGATTTGGTTGCCATGTACTTTTGCTCTTCTAATCTACGTGCCATTGAATCTTTCCTCATACTAAACCAACAAACCATACTTGAAACCAAACTGAAAAAACACCTTGAAGTGCTCCTCTTGTCATTAGCACTACCTAGTACCTAGTCAGAATTTGTAAACCCATGCAACATTGAATCTCCATCACCAACATAATTTAGACCAAAATGCATTGTGTCCTTCAAGTATTGGAGCACATGTTTTGTAGTAACCTAATGAAATTGCATGGTGTTAGCGCCAATTCTTGCAAGGGGGCGTTTCTCTCCAATTTTAGGCCCTTGGTGTAAATGCGTAGAAATGGGGTTTAAAAACCCATCAAATGTGTTTTATTCAAAGGCTGCAGTCATGAGTGCCAAGTGCAACACACAGAAGGAGTCCATTTCGGGCTTAAAATCAAGCGATTGGGCATTTTGTTTTCAACGGTGAGGATCCATAGATGGAGCAGATCGACGGTCACCGGGTAAGCTTGAGTCGCGAAGTTGCATGAGGTTTAGCGCATGGGCTCATCTCTTATGGCCAAAGTCACGAAATGATCGTGGTCGTCCGATCCAGTTGGGACACATGGCACTTGATCAGGTTCGGTCGCGATTTCGGCTACCGTGACTTCAAAAGACACGGGGTCTCTCTTTGTCTGCATCGAGAAACTCCGAAACGCGAAATGTAAAATTCCCCAGGAGCCGTTTCGACATTCCGATTACCGGGACTTTGTAAGACAAGGGTTATCTCTTCCACTGCATCGAGAAACTCCGAAATGCGAAATGAGTAGCCATTTCGACATTTCAGCTACCGAGACTTCAAAAGGCACGGGGTCTCTTTTCCACTGCATTGAGAAACTCCAAAACGCGAAATGTAAAATCCCCCAGGAGCCGTTTCGACATTCCGGCTACCGGGACTTTGAAAGACAAGGGGTCTCTCCTCCACTGCATCTGGAATCGCTGATACCCAAAATGTAAAATCCCCCAGGAGCCATTTCGGCATTCCGGCTACCGAGACTTTGAAAGACAAGAGGTCGCTCCTCCACTGCATCTGGAATCGCTGATACTCGAAATCCATGGAGCACCTTTGGTTTTAGTGCAAGGTCACAACCCACTATCATATAGAAAGTAGGGTCAAAGGGAAAAGATAGACGCCTGTTTAGACCACAGAAGGCTAAGAGCTAGATAAGGAAGAAATCCTGGCCGTCGATGTTAAGGGAAGATCAAGTTGTTGGTTTGGATAGGGAAATTTCGCAACATAGGGTATCAAGGATCCTGGACACAGCATGAGGAAATCCCCAAAAGGAAAATGCCGAAGCGTCCTTGAACACAGTTGCATGGCCCTGTGGTTACGTTGAGAGTGAAACCTGAAGAAATGAAGGCTGGCCTCCAAGGTTTGGAAAGCTGACACGTGGTCACTCTCTATGTATTCAGTCTTAGCCACCCTCCATGGAAGGAGCAGCTAATGAATATTGAGCAGGTGGTTGAGACCTCAGCTCAACCCATAAATGGAAGGCGTGGGAAGGGTCAGGAGCAGTTAGCTCGTGGTACTCTAATGGATAGTTTCCCTGTAGAAGCCATGTCATCTGAAGCAGTGTCAGACAAGAATATGCGTGTACAGTTTGAAGGAAGATCACGTGCACGTAAAGCCTTTAATGAGGGAGCTCATCTACCCTCCTGAGGCCAAGAAGGTGAATTTCTCTGAGTATATAGACTTAGTTTTCATATTTTGTAAGGATGGATGGTAGAGCAGAGCTCCCGAATGTAATGTTTTAATGAAGCACTGGTTTTCCTGGCTATGTATCCACATATGAATTTTTCTTGTTCAATGTAAGGCAACTCTCTTTTTCATCTGGTTTCCATCTCATACTAAAAGGGTTCATGATTGATTGATTCACATGAATTTTCGTGATTGTTTTATGATAAAGGATTTATTATAGCGCTGTTATGTTCTTTTAGTGTCTCTGCTTTTGAATATAAGAGGTTCTTGTGTTCAAAGTTTTCTTCTACAGGCTATTGGAAGCTCGATGCCTACAGTAGGCCTTCGCATTTCCTCACAGAAGTCTTCCTCCTACTCACCCTTATTACAACTTACTGTCTGAAGTTAAACCAAGACCTCATCTGCTTGTGCATGCCTGGCCTAGTTTCTGAGTTAGAACGATATTGTTCTGAGTTTTCTTCCATTCATCACCCTTTATCAACCAATAGTGACATAAACTCCTACCTCAGATTTACTTCTGCTGCAATCTAGGAGTGACTTCTGATGCCAACATTTCTGGCGCCGTTTTTGGGGACGAAGTTGAAAATTTTCCCTGGGATCGAACGACATCAAGCCTCTGATTCTGAAGGTGCATCAGGCATCATAGCCCTACAAGATTGCTACTGTGCACCTGACGACTCCATTGTGATGAATCCACTGTGGCGAACCTGCTGCTTTAGTTGTGGCTTCCAGAGGTAGACACAGGCGACCCCATCCTCAACTGCCTCTAGCTACACCTAAAGTTGATCCAGAGGCGATTATATGAAAAGGGAAAGCCTCTGAAGGAGAAACTTCCACCGTCAAACCAGGTAATTTTCCATCTCCTTCTGTAGAAACTCCATTTTCTTCTTCTCAGCTTCCTAGCAGACCTTTTTCTGAAGTTTCCCATTTCCTGAATTTCGGAAGTGTTCCTGCTAAGTTTTCCCCTCCTGGTCTGGGATTGGAGGGAGAAGTCCTTGTCACTCCCCTCTCCCCTTCAGCTGTACCTTGGCATAGACCCAGGACCACAGAATATTTCCCCACCCCTAGCTTTACCACTCCTCCTCTTATTACTGTTGCTTCTACTGCACAGAGAGAAGCATCTGCTGACTCAAGCCCCTTAGCCTTCTCTCTGAATCCCCCATTGTTCCCCCTTCCACCTGGAAGCTCATTTCCAGTATCCCCTGTTCGAGCTTCTTCTCCTTCGAGTTCTCCTCCACCTAATATTCCTATGGTAGGAGAAAATCCCCCCATGACTAGAATGGAGGCCATAATAGCTTCTAGGTATGCTCCCCTTTTGTTACCTCAGCCTCTCAATGCCCTTCTAGCAGATGGCTACCTTAAGCAGCTGCCCAAGTTCACAGGTGAAGGGGACATAGCTGCAGAAGAACACCTTGAAGCCTTTTACAGTTTTACAGATGATCATGTTATCATGCATGCAGACATATGGATGAGGATTTTTGTCCATAGCCTTGAAGGCGAGGCTAGAAAGTGGTTTAGGGCCCGGCTTCCTGGATCTATCGATGGGATTGAGGCTTTGGATAATGCCTTTTTGAGACAGTGGGGAGACAAAAAAGACTTGATGTATTACATGACAGAGTTTGGGTCTTTGAAGATAAAGGATGAAGAGTCTGTCTCTGACTTCTCCAAGAGATTCAATAAAATGTAAAATAAGATCCCCGCTGAGATAAAGAACTCAGAAGCCTTTGCTAAAATCACTTATGCTAGCGCTTTTGATCCCGATTTCTGCCTCATGTTGAGGGAAAGGAGAGCGACTACTCTGGTTCACATGCAGGATGCAGTCGTGGAAGTAGAATATAACATATTGGCTATTGACCGACTCAGGAATAAGGCTGATAGAGACATATCCAGAAAGAGACCTGAAGCCTCCCCATCCAATTCCTCTCCCCTTCCCCTTTATACGGACGAGGTAACTAAAGTGCTCAAATCGCTTTCAGCTAGAATGGAAAGGTGGGAGTTAGAAGGGAAGCCCATGTACAAAAATCCCCAAAATACTAATAACAGAGGCTTCATGAGGCCTAGTAACAATGTGCCACAGGATTTTCCAAGGGAACAAAGGAGCAAAGACATAGATGATCAGAGGATTCAAACCCCTCTCCAAAATAGCCTAGTTGCTCATGAGGAAGGAGAGGAGATAGATGAGCTTGACCCTGAAATTCACTGTATTAAAGACACTTCCCCTTTTCCCCATTTGACTCAATCTGCATATGAAGGATCCCTTATGAACATTCAAATCAATGAGTGGAGTAAAGGGGAAAAGGCCAACAACACTCCTAATAGATACTATCTCAGATCAAAGAAGAAAGAAGGGAATTTTGATAGCCATGATCAACCCCTCATAGCGGAAAGGCCTGCTAAATCTGCAACAATCATTACTAAAGAAAAGAAAACTCAAAATACTTCGCCAACAGCCAAAGAACCTGTCTCTGAGGCAAGGGAAGCTCCTAAGACTATTTCCTCCTTTAGTTTTGAACACGAAATTCAAAAGATTAGAATTCCCGTACGCCTCTCAGAACTAGTTAAAAATGAAGATTTCAAAAGGTCCCTCTCCAAACTGCTACAATCTGAGTCCCCCCAGCCTTCCACAAACTCAGTAAATCTTCAAGATGAGAAGCCAACAGTCGTCCTAGGTCCCATGGTAGAAGACAAAGATGATTCATCCCCTCCCTTCTACACATCCTTGAACATACATGATAAGGTGTTGCATAACTGCCTCATGGATTCAGGAGCTTCCCACAACCTTATTCCCAAAATAGTCATGGACGAATTGGGACTGGAAGTGAAAAAGGATTATCACGATTTGTACTCTTTTGATTCAAGGAGGCTGCAATTCCTTGGAGTCATCAAAGACTTGGTGGTCTCTTTATTTCAGCTGCAAATGAAGAGTGTGGTCATGGACATTGTAGTAGCTGATGTTCTCCCCAAGTTCGACATGCTGTTGTCAAGATCTTGGATTAAAAAGCTTGGAGGAAAATTACAGATGGATCTCACATATGCCACCATTCCAGTCTTTGGAGGGAAGTAGAGGAGGTTGTACAGAGAAGCTCAGCTGGCCTACATTGTTAGCGATGAATCAGATCCCACCAATCATCCTATCTTTGCACTTGACATTGATTTGGGGTCTAGTTTATTACAGCTCAATAATACTCCTGAAGCCCCTTTTCAAATCAGAAAGAAACCCATATTTAATCATGAGATACCTCCTCCAACCACCTCTGTTTGGAAGATGTTCTTTGACAGAGCTTCTTCTAGCGAAGGCGCTGGCGTTGGAGTGGTTTTTGTTTCGCCTTGTCAGGAAACCATATCCTTGTCATACAAGCTAGAATTTGAAGCTACCAATAATGTGGCAGAATATGAAGCTCTTGTTCTGGGTTTAAGGGCTGCAAAAGAAATGGGAATTGAGGAGGTAGCAGTGTTTAGAGATGTTGAGTTGATAATCTGACAAGTTAGAAATGCTTATCGGGCTAAGCATCCTCGGCTCAGGAGTTACAAAAATGAGGTGTGGGACCTGATTGATAATTTCTTCTCAGCTTTCAACATTTCTTTTATTCCAAGAGAGGAAAATACTTTCGCCGATTCCTTAGCTGTCTCAGCTAGTCTGTTCAGGATCCCTCTACCGCCCAAGATCAAATATGATGTTGAGATAAGATAAAGGCCATCTGTTCTGAACAATATCAAGCATTGGAAGGTATTCAAAGACGATCTTGAAATCAAAAAATTTCTTCAGTCCGTCGATGAATTTTTTGCATTGCACATTGATCAGGATCCTGATCTTGAAAGTCACCCTCACCCTGAGATATTTTTAAATAAAATTTCTAATCACCATATTATTCATTTTCTTAGCAATCACATTCCAAAGGGACTAGTCCCTTTAGAAAGACTGTTCGATGGAAATGATGTGGCAGTAAAGGGTAGGGTTTCAAGTGGAGATGTTGATACAACAGAGTGCAACATCAACACATAGGAGGAGCCTAAGCTTGTCAAGTTGTCAAGTAGTTTGACCAAAGAGCAGAGGGCCGAATATACCGAGTTGTTAAGGGAATTTGCTGATGTGTTTGTATGGACCTATGAAGACCTCAAGACATATGACACATATGTCATTGAACACAAGATCCCACTGAAGGAAGAGGCTAAGCCATTTAGGCAGAAGCTAAGACAGATAAATCCCGTGTTGTTTCCTGTCATGGAGAGAGAAGTGAATAAGTTTTTAGATGCCCAAATCATTGTCCCCTTGAGATATTCTGAGTGGGTGGCCAATTTGGTCCCGGTGCAGAAGAAAAGTGGAGAAATCAGGCTCTGTGTTGATTTCAGGAACCTGAACATGAGCTCAAAGAAAGACAACTATCCCTTGCCCAACATGGAACACATATTGCATAGGGTAACTGGTGCATCTAGGATATCCATGATTGATGGTTTTTCTGGCTATAATAAGACATCATTCATGCTTGAGGATAGAGAAAAAAAAACCTTCACCACTCCTTGGGGCACATTCATGTATGCCAAAATGACTTTTGGATTAATGAATGCAGGAGCAACATTTCAGTGAGCCATGGACATAGCCTTCATTGGGGAGAAATATCAGTTTCTGGTGATCTATCTGGATGACATCACAGTCTTCTCCAGGTCCGATATAGAGCACTGCTGTCACTTGAGGAAAGTTTTCTTGAAATGCTGGAGGTTTGGCCTTTCCTTAAATCCCAAGAAATATGTGTTTGCTATAAAGGAGGGGAAGTTGTTAGGACATATAGTATCAACAGAGGGAGTGAGAATTGATCCCAACAGGGTAGAGGCAATTCAGACCCTTTCACTTCCCAGGTCTAGAAAGGAAGTTCAAGACTTTTTAGGGAAGATTAACTTTCTGAGGAGGTTCGTCTCAAGTTTTGTTGAGTTGGTGAAACACATCATAGCCATGCTCAGAAAGGGAAATGAAGTAAAATGGACTGTTGAACCCAGGGAATATTTCGTCCAAATAAAAAAGGCATTGACTGAGGCACCTGTGTTGACCAGTCCTGATTATTCCAAGGATTTCCTAGTTTTTTCTTTTGCTTCTTTTGATACAGTAGCAACGGTCTTATTGCAGAAAAATGAGGAAGGGTGAGAACAACCCATTTCCTTCTTTAGTAAGGAATTAAGAGATGCATAAATCAGGTATGAGATCATGGAGAAGCATGCCTATGCCTTGGTGAAAGATCTCAAAGCCTTCAGAGTCTATGTCTTGCACTCAAGAGTGACTACATACGTTCCTTCAGCCTTCGTGAAAGGCATCCTTATACAACCTAACACAGATGGGAGAAGAGGTAAATGGATTGCCAAGATCCTTGAGTTTGACCTAGAGATAAAGCCCACCAAGTTGGTTAAAGGGCAGGGTTTAGCCAAGCTGCTAGCTGAATCCAATCGCAAGGCATTGGGGGTTAGCTTCATCAATGCTTGCTCAGAAGATCCGGAAGCTGAGTCGTCCAACAAAATCTCTCAGGGTGGATTATCACTAGAAGAATGCACCTAGTACAAAGACATTTTGTACTTTCTGCAAGAGTTGAAGCCTCCTGATGGAATGGGAAAAAGCAAGGCAAGAGATTTAAATCTCAAGGCGGTCATAAATTGCCTTATTGACCAAGTCTTGTACTGGAGAGACCCTCTAGGGGTGTTTTTGAGGCGTCTAAACCCACAAGAAGCCCAAAAAGTTATGTTTGATTTCCATAGCGGCCTTTGTGGAGGGAATCATTTCTGGAAGACCACAACTCACAAAATTCTCAGGGCTGGGTACTACTGGCCCACCTTATTCACTGATGTTCACAGAGAAGTCAGATCTTGCATCAAATGCCAAAGGTTCTCAGGAAAGAAACAACTCAAATCTTTGCCACTAAAGCCTGTGGTAGCTTCAACATCCTTTCAACAGTGGGGGTTGGAATTCATTGGAGAAATTCATCCTCCTTCAAGTGGCCAACACAGATGGATCCTGACTGTAACAAACTATTTCACCAAGTGGATAGAAGCTGCCCCCACCAGGAGTGCATCACACAAAGTAATTATCAGCTTCCTGGAGGATATCATAGCCATATTTGGTTGTCCCAGTAGGATTGTCACTGATAATGCTGCTTCTTTCAAGGCCGAGCCTCTGGTTAAGTTCTGTGAGCAGTTTGAGATCTCACTAATTCACTCCACTCCCTATTATCCTCAAGGAAATGGACTGGCATAATCTTCCAATAAAAGTCTAATCAAACTCATTAAAAGATTATTGGAAGACAATAAGAGGGCCTGGGATTCAAAGCTCAAATTCTCTCTATGGGATGATCGAGTGACAAAAAAGAAGTCCCTAGGCACCTCACCTTTTCATCTTGTTTATGGGACAGGGGCTGTGTTTCCCACTCAACTCGCTTTACCTATAGTGAAATTATTTCAAGATCATGAAGGAGAGCCAGACCATATGGTCAGAAGAATTCATCAAATGGTGGAAGTGCAACAGGTCATGGAGCAGGTAATGGACATAGCTCATAGTCATCAGCAGAAGATCAAGCATGCCTTTGACAGGAAGGTCAGGAAGGAGGAATTCGAGCTCGGAGATTTGGTGCTTAAGTGGGATGCACCCAGGCAGGATAGGGGATAACACAACAATTTTGATGCCCTCTGGATCGGGCCCTTCAAAATCTCTGAAATATTCTTAAATAACACGTACAGGTTGTAGGATTTGGAGGGTGAAGAATTTTTTAACAGCCCAGTAAATGGGCATTTCCTGAAGAAATGTTTTGTTTGAGCCTTAGACGGATCCTTTGTTTTTGTAAATATTGTTTTTCTATTTATTTTCGGCTTAATAAATGACTCCATAGCCCAAAATAAGGCAATTGGAACTACAGAAGGAGTTCTTAGAGCATCACTGGGACGACTCTATCCCCCATGGAGCCTAATGCTAGCGCCAATTCTTGCAAGTGGGTGTTTCTCTCCAATTTCAGGCCCTTGGTGTAAATGCGTAGAAATAGGATTTAAAAACCCATCAAATGCATTTTATTCAAAGGCCGCAGTCATGAGCGCCAAGCACAACACACAGAAGGATTCCATTTCGGGCTTAAAATCAAGTGAGCGGGCATTTTGTTTTCAACGATGAGGATTCATAGATGGAGCAGATTGACGGTCATCGGGTAAGCTTGAGTCACGTAGTTGCATGAGGTTTAGCGCATGGGCTCATCTCTTATGGCCAAAGTCATGAAATGATCGTGGTCGTCCGATCCATTCGGGACACATGGCGCCTGATCAGGCTCGGTCGTGATTTCAGCTACCAGGACTTCAAAAGACACGGGGTCTCTCTTCCTCTGCATCGAGAAACTCTGAAACGCGAATTGTAAAATCCACCAGGAGCCATTTCAGTATTCTGGATACCGGGACTTTGAAAGACAAGGGGTATCTCTTCCACTGCATCGAGAAACTCCAAAATGTGAAATGAGTAGCCGTTTCGGCATTTCAACTACCGAGACTTGAAAAGGCACAGGGTCTCTTTTCCACTGCATTGAGAAACTCTGAAACATGAAATGTAAAATCCCCCAGGAGCCGTTTCGGCATTCCAGCTACTGGGACTTTGAAAGAAAAGGGGTCTCTCCTCCACTGCATCTGGAATCACTGATACCTGAAATGTAAAATCCCCCAGGAGCCATTTCGTCATTCCATCTATCGGGACTTTGAAAGACAAGAGGTCACTCCTCCACTACATCTGGAATCACCGATACCTGAAATCCACAGAGCACCTTTGGTTCAAGCACAAGGTCACAACCCACTATCATATAAAAAGTAGGGCCAAAGGGGAAAGATAGGTGCATGTTCAGACCACAGACAGCTAAGAGTCGGATAAGGAAGAAATCCTGGCCGTTGATGTTAAGGGAATATCAAGTCGTTGGTTTGGATAGGGAAATTTCGCAACACAGGGTATCAGGTATCCTGGACACAGCATGAGGAAATCCCCGAAAGGAAAATGCCGAAGCGTCCTTGAAGACAATTGCATGGTCATGTGGTTATGTTGAGAGTGAAAGCTGAAGAAATGAAGGCTGGCCTCCAAGCTTTGGAAAGCCGAAACATGGTCAATCTCTATGTATTCAGTCTCGACCACCCTCCATGGAAGGAGCAGTTAATGAATATTGAGCAGGTGGTTGAGACCTCAGCTCAACCCATAAATGGAAGGCGTGGGAAGGGTCAGGAGCAGTCAGCTCATGGTACTTCGATGGATAGTTTCCCTGCAGAATCCATGTCCTCTGAAGCAGTGTCAGACCAGAAGCCGCGTGTACAGTCTGAAGGAAGATTAGGCGCACATAAATCCTTAAATGAGGTAGCTCATCTACCCTCCTGGGGCCAAGGAGGTGAATTGCTTTGAGTATATAGACTCAGTTTTCATATTTTGTAAGGATGGATGGTAGAGCAGAGCTCCTGACTGTAATGTTTTAATGAAGCACTGGTTTTCCTGACTATGTATCCGCATATGAAATTTTCTTGTTCAGTGTAAGGCAACTCTCTTTTTCATCTGGTTTCCATCTCATACTAAAAGGGTTCATGATTGACTGATTCACATGAATTGTCATGATTGTGTTATGATAAAGGATTTATTATAGCACTGCTATGTTCTTTTAGTGTCTCTGCTTTTGAATATAAGAGGTTCTTGTGTTCAAAGTTTTCTTCTACAGGCTGTTGGAAGCTCGATGCCTACAACAAGCCTTCACATTTCCTCACAGAAGTCTTCCTCCTACTCACCCTTATTACAACTTATTGTCTGAAGTTAAACCAAGACCTCATCTGCTTATGCATGGCTGGCCTAGTTTCTGAGTTAGAATGATATTGTTCCGAGTTTGCTTCCATTCATAATCCTTTATCAAAAAATAGTGACATAAACTGATGGGCCTCAGGCTTACTCTTGCTGCAATCCAGGAGTGACTTCTGACGCCAACACATGGGATCCGCCATACATTGGATCAAGGCATTGAATTCAAACTTGAGAATATATGAAGTATCTTACAGAACATAAACTACAATCGAGTCCATTATATGAAATATCTTCATAATATAAACTACATAGTTACCTTGTTCGAGGAATACCTCACCTGGACTCTACCATAGCTCCATAATCAATAAATAATGCATCAATCCAATGTCCTTCATATCAACTTCTCTGGTCAACTCTTCTTTGCACCATGCTATGCATTTCTATGTACTTCCTATAAGTATAAGATCATCTACATATAGGATTAAAACTCACATATTAGAATCATAAAAAAATATTGAAGCTTGGAATCTCTAGTTGTTTTAGAGAAACCCAACATGGTGTTTGATTCAACCCATAAAGGGCCTCCTTCAACCCGAAAACATTGGTCTCATGCCCATGGACCTCAAATCCTCTTGGTTGATTTATGCACACCCCCTTCTCAATCAGACTATCAAGAAATGTTGTCTTTACATCCATTTGATATGAATGATAACCAAACCATAATTCTAAATACATAATGAATTTGATGGACGTATACCTAGCGACAAGAGAAAAAGCCTCCTCATAGAAAAATCCTATTTAGGAGAAACTTCTAACCAAAATAAAATCAAGATTTGAACTACACTTTTCTGCATGCTTAACCTTGTACAACCACCTAGAGTCAATCATTGAATTCCCATATGGTCTAGGCACAATATCCCACACATTATTCTTCTAATAAAGTTGTACTCATCCACCATTGCTCCTTGCTAAACCTGAAAACCTGTTGCCTCCTTAAAACTAGAAGGATTTGCATCAATGATGGAAGACATTAGTGCCACATATTTTAGAAACTTCTTAGAAGGATAACTTACCTTGAATGAAGTCTTAGGAGATCCAAATTGGTCCCGTCCATCCTGTAATGTTTGGGTAAACCACCTAGGATTTGTAGTTGAATTGAAGGGTAAAGAGGCATCCTTTGCACATCTGGAAGCTTGTTGATTTAAATTTAGTTTCTCTAGAATATTTGGATCCACCTTTTGGGAAGCAAGTTACTCTACCTCCTTAATGTCTGATGGAATTCCTCGAGACTTGGAGGACCATGCATCCTCATCAAACTAGAAATATTTGCAAACAACTATCTGTCAATTTTCACATGCAACTCTATGCGACTAATTTTCAGATCTGAAAATTGCTTCTTAGTGAACTAACAATAAACCCTAGTTGTTATCACTAAACAATTTTACACTGAAAATTATTGATTGAAAATATATTTAGCGAAAACAACAAGATTAGAGATGAATCATCAATACACATGAGACACAAATTTTCTGTTCTGTAACTTTTTCAATTCAAGAAATTATCAGGGAAAAACCATCCCTCCCAACCAATACAAATCCACCAAAATTTGAGTACAACATTGTCCTCCAATAAACAAAAAAATAAGAAAAACCAAACCTTAGGAAACCCATGTAACTTTCCTTTGCCCACAAATATTCTACAGACCACCTGTATGGTCTCTTGACATTACCTATACTATTGGCGATGCCATCCTGTATGGACCTGCTCCTGCCATAAAACTTTGTACTAATGTACGTGATTCACCTTATTGCAATCTATGTACATATGCGATTATTCCCATTGCAAGCTGCATACATACACAATTCACCTTCTGCAACCCACGTACATACATGACTGTTCCCATTGCAACCCACGTACATACATGACTGTTCCCATTGCAACCCACGTACATGTATGAAAAAATTGTACAAACACCTCCTTCACACGTGCATCCTTCCTCACTTCCCACATGTCATCCAAAAATCCTAGGCCAAATTTTCTAGGTGCAAAAATATCCTTGCTATAATTGCCATGCTCCCTAGCACAAGTGTTTACTCACTTATGCTAACTCCATGATGCCACAATGATGAAATTTCACAATGACTTCTCTCCATTATATACAAGTCTAAGGAGTGATTTTAGGAGCCTTTCCTATACTCAACAATTAATTAGAATATTTAATTCCTCTTTTTGGGTGTGACACCCCATCAC
This sequence comes from Picea engelmannii, assembly GCA_009831015.1. Taxonomy (NCBI): domain Eukaryota; kingdom Viridiplantae; phylum Streptophyta; class Pinopsida; order Pinales; family Pinaceae; genus Picea; species Picea engelmannii. Next base: position 50,487 of record ML810549.1, on the reverse strand, counting down.
AAGCCCATAAATCCCATCAACTTGCCCTTGAGGCCCTAGCTTCATTCCAAGGTCGATTTCACTGAAACGAAAGGTTGATATGGTGCAATTTTTTTTTCCCACATGCCTATTAACTCAAAATCTTGTGGGAATACCTCTCGAAGATACAAAATCAACACTCCCTCTTAGCAAGGGAGGTATTCTCTACCACTCCTAGGTTGTCTCTGAAGTAGACAAAGTTCCTCTTCACTAGGGGCTTGGTGAGAATGTCTGCAATCTGCTCATCTGTGGAAATGTGTTGGATCTTCACAAATCCCTTCTGTACTCTATCTCTGATGAAGTGCTATTTGATATCAATGTGTTTTGATTTGTCGTGAAACATCGGGTTCCCTGAGATCTTGATATAGTTCTGATTGTTACAGTGAATCACGATGGGCTCCAACTCCTGACCAAATAATCCTCAAGAAGCTTGCGAACCTAGATTGCCTCACTACTGGCCAAACTGGTTGCCATATACTTTACCTCTACTGAGCTAAGTGCCATGGAAGTCTATTTACTACTGTACCAAGAAACAACTACTAATCTGAGGCTGAAACAACCACTAGAAGTGCTCTTCATGTCAACTGCATTACCTTCCTAATATGAGCCTCAATATCCATGCAACCACACTTCATCATCTATGTCATATCTTAGAACAAATCCAACCTCACCTCGAAGGTACCTTGAGCACATGTTTTGCTGCAACCCAATGCACATGCCTCGACTCTACCATGAATTGAATCAAGGCATTGACAACAAAACAAATATCTAGTCTAGTAATAACTAGATACATCAATGACCCAATCAATTGCCTATACATCGTGGGATCCACCAAGTTTGAATCTAGGGCCCCCCACGTATTCAGGTTGGAGGTCATAGTTGTAGTTTTAGACTTATAGTCCATCATCCCGAATCTCTTCAGTATCTCAACTGCATACTTCCCTTGTCCGGGGAAGATCTCACCTGGATTCTGCCACACCTATAATCCCAAGAAGTAATGCATCATTCCAATATCATTCATCTCGAACTCTAAGGTCAATTCCTTTTTTCACTTGGCAATGAGATTTTCATATCATGTGAGAAACAAATCATCGACGTATAACACCAATATGAGAGGATCCTTACCAACTTGTAGGAGATATAGGTTGGGGTACGCATCACTCTTGGAAAATCCCAAACTATGAAAATACCCATCAATCCTTGAGTAGCATGCCCTAGGTTCCTGCTAGAGTCCATACAATGCCTTGTTAAACTTGCACACATGATTTTTTCTCCCATGAACCTAAAATCCTTGAGGTTTCTCTATGTATACATCCTCCTCAATCACATCGTTAAGAAACACTGACTTCACATCCATCTGATGGATCTTCCACTTCATAAATGAAGCAAGAGAAATAAACATCCTGATAGAAGTATACCTAGCCACTGGAGCAAGGGTATCCTTGTAGTCTAATCCCTATTTCTGGGAGAACACTCTTGCTATGAACCTTACCTTATACTTCTCGACACCGCCATCTATAGTATGCTTGATCTTGTAGATCCACTTGGAAGTCACCATCACATTCCCTTTTGGTCTGAGAACTATATCCCATACATCATTCTTCATGATGGAATGGTACTCCTATATCATGGCATCCTTCCAAACCTGCTGGTCTGCTGCTTCCTCAAAACTAGAAGGCTTGGAATCAATGATATATCTCATAAGAGCCACATAGTTGGGAAATATCTACGTAGGTATTCTCTCCCTACAGGTGTCTCTGGGGGATGTATGTCCCTCATCATCCTTCAAGGTCTCTCGAAGCCATCTAGGTCTCATGTCTCAGTTACTAGGAGGATCCACTAGATCTACAAACTCCTCTGACTCCTCCTCATGATATGAGGGTTGCTCCTATGTACTCTCATCAATATTTGGGGCCTCTTGTTCCTCACCACCTATTGTGATCTCATAGGACCTTCTGAAATCCAATTCCTCCTCAAACTTGAAATCTCGACTAACCACAACATATCATTATCTTTGAATGTAAATACGGTAGGCCTTCAAATTCTTGTTGTATCCCACAAACACGCCCTTTCTTCTGGAAGTTTCAAACTTTGTTCTCTTCTCCTTAGGAACATGGATGTAGACTGGACAATTGAAGATCGTCAAATGCCCTATCTCATGTTTCAATACTATGAATTCCTCCTCAGGAGTCTTGTTCTCCAAGATCCTTTGAGGACTCCTATTTTGAACATAAAATGTAGTGTTGCATGCTTCTACCCAAAGCATTATGGATACATCCTGGTCATGTAACATTTCCTTGGAAGCCTTATCTATGGTATAGTTCTTCCTCTCTGCAACCCCATTCTGATGCGGGTTGAAAGGCACTGTCAGTTCCCTCTTAATCCCTTCTTCCTTACATAATTTCTTGAACTCGTTGGAGGTATGCTCACCCCCATTGTCTGACCTAAAAACATTTATTTTATTCCTTGTTTGATTCTCTACCAGAGTTTTGAACTACCTGAATCAACTAAATATTTCATCCTTTGTATTTATGAAGAAAACCCATGTCCTCCTAGAATAATCATCAATAAAGGTCACGTAATACTGAAAACCACTCGCAGATGGAACAAACATTGGTCCACACACATATGAATGTACCAGGTCTAGGATCTCCTTGGACCTACTGTCACTGCTTGAAAAATAAACCTTGACATTCTTGCTTATTGAATAACCTCTACATACTCACTGGTGTTCAGTTCCAAACTCTGGAAGACCTATAACCATCTTCCTTAATATTGGAAATTCCTGGTGATGTAAGTGTCCCAATATCCTATGCCAAAGCTCACATAAATTATCACTATCATGTACCAGGGCCTCAGCTAGCTGACCAGTCAACTTGCAGAGACTTCCATCACGAGTACCAATGACCTCTACTAAGTCAAGAATCAATCCTTTTGGCTAAGTGAGAACCTGTCCATCTACAAATTCCACTGCATACCCTTTGTCCTCCATGGCGGAGATAGAGAGTATGTTCTTCTTCAGTCCAGGTACATACAACACTTCACTCATCTTGAAAGGCTTTCCGGAATTTAGTCAAAACGAAGCTATGCCAACTCCCTTGCTGGCATACTTGGAATTGTCACCAAGTTCTACTTGCAATCATAAGCAAACTAGTGAGTGATTTTTGTGATCCTGTCATATGAAGAGAAGCTCCACTATCCACCAACCAAGTCTCCATGGTGATCTAACTGAAAAAAGAACAAGAACAACACTCCTTGAGTGTTGTAGTAAAAAATGTGTCTCAATATTAACCCCTTCTTTTCAAATCCCAAGCTTTGATACCACGTCAATTTTCACATGCAATTCTGTGTCTAGTTTTCATATTTGAAAATTGATTCCTAGTGAACTAACAATAAACCCAAGTTGTTATCACTAAACAATTTTACACTTAAAATTATTTACTGAAAATATATGCAGGGAAAACAACAAGATTGGAGATGAATCATCAATACACATGAGACACAATGTTTTTGTTCTGTAACTTTGGTAATTTAAAAAATTATGAGGGAAAAACCATCCCTCCCAACCAATACAAATCCACCAAAATCTGAGGACAACCGTTTCCTCCAATAACCAAAAAAATCAGAAAAACCAAACCTCAGGAAATCCCTGGCACTTTCCTTTGACCACAAATCTACTGCAAACCACCTGTACAATATACTAACATCACATGTATTGTTGTTGACGTCAGCGTGTACAAACCTTCTCTTGCCATAAAACTTTGTACGGATGTACATGATCCTCCTTAATACAACCTACATACATACACAACTGTGCCTACTGCAACCCGCATACATACATGATTCACCTTCGTGCAACCCACATACATATGCGATTGTGCACACTTCAACCCACATACATGTATGAACAAACTTGTACATACACCTCCTTTGCACATGCGTCCTTCCTCACTTCCCACATGTGATCCATAAACCCTAGGCCAAATTTCCTTGGTGCATAAATCTCCTTGCTACAATTTCCATGCTCCCTAGCACAAGTGTTTACTCACTTATGTTAACTCCATGATGCCACAATGATGAAATGTCACAATGAATTCTCTCCTTTATATACAAGTCTAATGAGTGAGTTTAGGATCCCTTCCTAAACTCTAAAATTAATCATAATATTTTATTCCTCTTTGTGGGTGTGACACCCCATTAACTTGCCCACGATGCCCATCAATTTTCCCATGATGCCCTAACTTCATTCCAAGTCCAATTTCAATAAAATAGAAGGATGATATGGTGCCAATGAATATTCACACATTCCTGAAACTTCGACCTCTTGTGGGAAGACCTCTTGAAGCTACAAAATAAACACTATCTTCCGCTAAGATGGAATGTAGACCTTGTAAGCTTTAGATTCCTCATAATGACCCACAAATACCATTCAAAATAGAAGGTTCCATTTCAGTCATTTTCTCATCAGGAATATGAATATGGATAGGACAACAAAAAACATGAAAGTCTACTAGATGAGGGATCTCACCTGTAAATTCCTTCTCCATTATCTTCTCCTTAAAAACTTTGTGAGGACACCTATTCAAATTATAGACCACTATACCTTCTGCCCAAAGAAACATGGATATATATAAATCATGAATAGTAGATTTTGTTGTCTCTATGATAGACTTGTTCTTCCTCTCTACAACCCCATAATGTCGAGGGTTGTAGGGAACTATGAGTGCCTCCTTGATTCTTGCTTTCTTACAAAAGGTTTCAAAATCCCTTGAGGTGTACTCCCCTCCACTGTAAAATCTCAACACTTTAATCTTCTTTCATATCTAATTTTCCACAAGAGCTTTAAACTTTTGAAACTTCCTAAAGACCTCATCCTTGTGCTTCATGAAGTAAATCCATGAATACTAGAGAAATAATCAATAAATGAAACATAATAAACGTTACATAATAAAAAAGTTGAAGTTATGGGTCAACATACATTTGAGTGAATTAGGTCAATAACCTCACTTGACCTATGATTTCTATTAGGAAAATAAACCTTGATATGGTTTCCGAGTACACAACTCTTGCACTCTCCTTTCTTTTCAACCTTCAAATATGACGATGCCTGCACCATGTCCTTTAAGATAAAAAACGCTCCATAGTATAAATGACCTATCCTCTTGTACAAATCTCACAGAAGTTGTTACTATTATGCACTAGGAATTTCATAAGATCTCCCTACAACCTATGTAGACCACCCTATCAAATATATTTTTCCAAAACCTGATCAAGATCTAGACATCTCTTCTACATGCAGACTCTTTGATCATCAAAATCAACAATACATCCTAGATCTGTCATTACTAAAACTGAAAGGATATTCTTAGTTAAAATAGGTACATATAAAACACCATTGAGCTCAAGGATACCACTTGATGGCATTTGGAATGAGATAGATCTCACCCCTTTCACTGGATATGTGCATCATCACCAATATCCACTTGTATGTTTGCCTCGTGCTCACAAAGTTTACCAAATACCTTCTTGTTAGAGGTTATGTGTTTGGATATTCCGTTGTCCACGTACCATCTAACACCATACATAGTGTTGGATGAAAGACATGGGATCATGGAGAAGTGTCTCACGCTTGGATGAAATGTAACCTACAACAATATATGAGTTTTCACTTCCTATACACCACGTCCTCTACTGCTACTTTCCCTTCCCCTTCTTCTCACAACACTAAGAAGCATAATGTATAAAATTTTGGCATTTGAAACTTGATTTGGATCATGTCCTTCTTACCATGATTAGATGAATATGAATTCTCTTTCTTTCCTTTTTGACCCTTCCCAAGTCCTCCTTTCTTACTTCCCTTCTTCATCTCTTTGATGAGGGATAGATTCTTCTCTTCCTACTTTATTCCTACAACACTCTCTAGTATTATCTCCTCCTAGATGAAATCCTTCCCGAACTTATTAAAGGTGGGGAACTTATCTCAAGCACATACACCGTGGAAAAAGGTTGTTAAGAAGATGAAAACCTATTCAAGGCTATGGGTACTAACTCTTCACTCTTGATCTCTTCTCCATTTGTTGTAAGCTAATCATAGAGTTCAATAATACTCATCAAGTGGATGTGGTATTTGTCTTCTCAGATGTGTGGCTCTAAGCTTATTCCTCATAAAAATATCTTGATTGACGTTATCACTTTGATTTAGAGTGACCAAATCATAAACCGTATCCTTACTTATGGTCTTCCTAACAATGTGAGGGATAAAGTTATCCTTCATAGAGACGAGGACGACTCACATTGTATTGACCATATTTTTTTTTATATATTTTCCAAATACACAGAATCGTTAGGCTCTACAACCTTGGTCTCCACAAAACCCCAAAGATCATGCTCCTCCAAGAGCATATGTACTTGACACTTCCAAGGGACGAAGTTGGAGGTATAACCCCCTCACATCTAGGGGTAACTAGAGGAGAATTTTATCCTATGATCCACATTACAGACATAAATTCCACATATGACATCCATGGTTCTCTAGAGATAGATGATTGATGATGCTTTCGACATGTTTCTTAACCCACTCTCAATTGATGACTATGTTACTTGACCCACATGAGATAACTTGTCTCAATACTTCATATTAAGTTTTAATACCTTATGTGCTTGTCATGAAAGTAGTGATCAAGCGATTGAGTCGAATAATGGATCATGATGCTCTAAATTTGTTCCTTTTTATTGGTTTCACCTTGGTGATTATAATTTCCTCCTAGATAAGTGTTGTCACTCTTAAGTAGATTTTTATTACTAGGAGGATTTGATAGGGGTAGTGTGTCCATTTCTATATCCATACATAACATTCTCCATCTTTCCCAATATTTGTTATCCCCACTTTGGAGTTGGTGGTCATATGTCACACATATAGGTTCATGCTTCATAATACCATGAGAAGGAGATTGAATTCTCAAGGTTGATGCAGCTATATCTATAAAGGAAAAGAGCAAAATGATAAAATAAAAATGCAAATAAAATGGAAAGAAAATAAATGATAAAAAAAAAACCAAAGAAAAGAAAAGCATGATCATTGCCCCCTCTTTATGGAGTCATCACCCCAAGTCCTATACAATGAATGCATATCTAAAAAAGGACTAAATCAAAGTCAAAATCCAAAAAGGTTAAATCAATAAAGAAAAAGGAAAATATGGGTTTAGAAAGACACAATGTCGAGGAAAGGGAAATTCAATGAGTAATCGCTTCCTCATTACAACACTACTCATGTGGATGAATATATTACATAACCTCACCCAACTATGCATTCCATTCATGAAGTTAAACCCCACTCCATATCATATATCATCACAAATACTCCTTGATGGGTTTCTTGATAAATAATTCTCCTCCTGGGTACCGACACATGTAATAAGGGAAAATGATAACCCTCCTTACCTAAAATTAGAAAATTGTATGAATTATAGGAGTTATTGTGAGGTTTAAAGCTGATTCTTAATGTGATGTACCTAATGGCACTTACATGTGATATGAATGAATTCTTATGTTGTATTAGACTTGTGTACATGCCCCCAGATTGATGGTCACATTCGATCACTTGAGCCCCTCCTTGGACAATGTAGATTCCATTGACATGACATGGATATGAACCTTGGTCCTTTAGAGGACATTGAGGGGCTACTTTCACACTTGATGTAGTTTTTCCCACCTTTTTGAAAGGATGGTCCACTTATTTTGGAGGATGTTGGGCTTCTTGAGGACAATGCACCCTTGTTGAGACGACCTAACATCTTTTGGAGAGGTTGTGACACCTTTTTTGAGATGATATGTCACTTGGAGGATGAAACATTATACCCTTTGGAGGCAATGTTTCTCTTTTGAGTGTTTCACTTTGGAGCCCCTACACATGCCTCTTCACACCTTTTTGAGTAAGTTTTCCATCTTGGGGGACCACACGTGTGAGCTTGAGGATGTATTTAGGGTGGATGTATTAGCATTTTGAGCACTTTAATTCATGATCTTGGGAGAATTTTTGGGAGTCTTGTTGTCCTATCTACTCTTGTGTCATGTATTTTGATGTATTATGGACTTATCTCTAGGGTTTGTAAAGAGATAAAGGAATTATTGTATTTTCTTAGGGCTTAAGCTAGGAAAATATTGATATTTTTATTAAGTACCAAAGATCTGAATACAAAAACACCAAAATAGATATAGAGAACAATATAGAATAAATCCCACTTTATTATTATGAAAACCCTTGAGTTAGGGCAACACCATACAATAGATCCTAGTACGGAAGGGATCCTCTCCTTTTCACTTGCCTCTTCAAGGGGGAAAACTCCTAATGAGCTACATGTTCCAAATACAATACTTCTTGAATTTCCATTACATTGCTTGAACCCCTTTATATAATGCTACCAAACACCTAAGAACATTCTAGAAGAGGAACCTTCTAGAAGCGGAAGCTCTAGTGAGTCCTCTTACATTTATTGCATTCACACTAGGCCTTATTTATTAAAAGTGGCCTTTATACATAACAATATATATATATATATATATATATATATATATATATATATTATTTCCCTTGGGTAACTCCCTAGGTACCCCATATGATTCCCTCTAGATATAATACATTCCATCCCCCTTATGAAAGCGTTGTCCTCAACGTTTGTTATGAGGGTGTACAACCATATACCAGGGTCCCATGGATAAGTGTGGACTATAATAATGAAGTAGGTGGAATAAATAGGGTCCCATGTAGGAATGCAATCCACCATGCTAAAGTAGCACAACCGTCACTGTAAATATGGATCCCATGTCCAAGTGCTCATGTGAACTCCACACTGAAGATATCAAAACTCAATAACCAAATGAAAATGATGCTCCAAAGATTGACATTGGTCATGTGGATCCAAATTTGTAGAACTGGTCAAAAAATCATCCACTACCACTAGAGAATAAGAAAACTGAAGAAGAATATGCATAAAAGGCTCTTGTTTACTCTCCAGGATGTGCTCTACATAAGGTGGAGTAGAGTCGTCAAATAGAAGATGGAAGTGGTTGTCATCTCAGAAATGACAATTATCCATATCCTAATCATCAAAATTGGCCTAAAAATCATACCAAGCATATGCTTCTTGATTATATTCGTCCTTGATTTCCTGCATAATTGCAAGTGTGATCGCTTGAAGATTTTGAACATTTGGCTGAAGATTTTGAAAACTTGTCTGGATGGCTTCAATCTTCCGTTGAAGTTCCATGAGGAGTAGAATATCCATTGGAAACACCACATAAAATATACCAAAAGAAAACTCTTAAAATTCTCTATCCAATGGCACTAATCTGGTAGCAATTTGATCACCATGTGAAAAGTTATGAGCTCTGCAGTCCTACCGCCATGATGAAGACCCTAAAAAATGGTTGATTTTAAATCAACAATATCTTAACTTATGGAGTTCTTATTCATATGCAATTTTTTTTGAAATGGGATGTTTTTGAAAGAGGAACTCAGATTTGTAATTTGTTTGGGAAAATTTGGCTCCAAGTGCTATAGAAATCAACAAAATCGTGCGATTGTATGCGGAAAAAACTGAAAATTAGCAGATTTTAAAATGATGATAAATTCACTTCCCAGACTCCATTTCAAATGATTTTGTTTTTTTGAAATTGGTTGTTTTTCTGAGAGAAACTCAGATCTACAACGAGTTTCTCCAAATTCTACACAGAAAAATACAAGAATTTTCTGGAGTGTCGCGACCCTCCTTTTTTTTTTCTTGAAAAAATCTACAAAATACAGAGAAAAAATTGCCCCTTTTTGTGGCCGAAGAAAGTGATTTGATACCACTTGTTAAGTACCAAATATTTGAATACAAAAACACCACAATATATTTAGAGAACAATATAGAAGAACTCACACTTTATTATTATGAAACCCCTTGAGGTAGGGAAACACCATAAAATAGATCCTATCACGGAAGGGATCCTCTCCAATTAACTTGTTTCTTTGAGGGGGAAACCTCCTAATAAGCTACATGATCTAAATACAATACTTCTTGAATTTACCATTACAATTCCTTAACCCCTTTTATATAGTGCTACCAACCAATTAAGAACATTCTAGAGGAGGAACCTTCTTGTAATTCCTCTTACATTTATTGCATTCACTCTAGGCCTTATTTATTAAAAGTGGCCTTTATACATATCAATACTTATCTACTATTATTCCCCTTGGATACCTCCCTAGGTACCCCATATTATTACCTATAGATACACTACAAATTTAATGAGAAGGGTGCTAGATCTCTCATATAAATAGAGAATCAATTCTCATTTGTAAATCATTGATACTCGTGGAGAACAACTATTACTTGTCTACTTTTCTTCTTCTATATTTTTTATGGATGTATAACTAGAACAACTTCTTGAGGAGATGGTTTGTGGATTGTTTTTCAACTTCCATGGATGCTCTTGGATAGGTTTTTATGGATGAAACAATTTCTTCAGTAATCGGTCTCACTTAATCTTGTTGGATTTTGTTTATGGATGATTTTGAGTGTAGTTGTACTTCTCTAGTGGTGGTGGCACACTCCCTTGGTTTCTTTCTTAAACAAATCCCTTATTTAAAACCCTTGGAATATTACAAATGGAGTGTCTTCCCTTGATCCACCATGAATTTTGTAAGGCACTAGGTGGATCTTCTAGTATTTTTAGTGGACAATTATAGATATCACCCTAGATCTACTTATATATTCTCAAGAGAGTCCTTAGTTGACTCCATATGCCCAAAACAAATAGTAGGCATTAGTCTTCTCCTATCTAGCCATTCTAAAATTCAAAACTTCAATTTTTATCTTTGTTTTAGGGAAACTATATGTTTTTTTTTATCTTACATTTAATTTTCAACCATAAAAAACCCTATACATATAAGGTTTTATTTCATATTTTTGACCTAAAATTTTAGGGTTTTCTTGCATGTTTTTGACCTAAAATCATCTCTCTTGGAAAATCATCATATATAGTTTGTATTACAACAATTTTAGGGCTAGACATGTTTATTTTATTGGTTGTTACATGCTCTTAAAATTTCAAAATTAATAAGTTACTTAAATATTATTTTTCACTACTAGATTGGGCATATTTTTTGACACATATTCGTCGCCACAATATCTCAAGTACGAAGAAAGTAATCTAAGAAGTACGAGTTATTAAAATGTATGTTAAATATATAAAAAGGAAAATATTAATTACATGTTTGGTATACTGTTAGAACATATTTACCCCCATAATAGCAATGTTTCCATTGATTCGATTCGAATCATAATCGAGCAACAAATATTCCCCTGTAACTATTGCTTTCACTGCACATACAAATATTTGATTTCCTTCACGTCCCCCAAATATACAATTGGGTTTCTTTCTTGTCGTCCCGGGTCTTGTACTGTCAATAAGCCCTACAATATTCCTCAACACTTTTGGCCTTCCATTAGTATACATCGTCGCTCCTTTATTGTGATCGTTGTCTTTTAGCTGTATATAATTTGTAGAGACTGCATATCTTCAAATATTTGGCATATATCGGACCAACCTCAACCAATATCCATACGGGTAGCATGGTTCAACATACTCCATCAACTCAACAAGTCCTCCATATTTCACCTTATGCCATCCATGGAGAATAGACCCAGACCATGTATGAATGACAAAGCAATGCAATAAATCCTCTCATTGACACAAAAGTCAGTGTCCAACTGAGGAAATTCATTGGCTACCCATCTTTTCACTAGATTTTTGTACCTCAAAGGAATCTCAACGTCACCTACTCTCTCATCATCATAAGAACATGAACCTCCTTCAACAAGAAATAATTCCATGTGCCTACATACTTTTATTTTAACCTTTTCACCTCTAGTTGATCTCGCCTTGTTAGATGTGTTGGACATAACACTTTCCCCTCCCTCCATAAATTCTCTCTAGAAATTCCCTCGCTTGAGGATGATAGGTCTGACAAGTACCTGTTCTGTTGTACCTAGACTCCATTGAATGAGAAAAAGTAGTTAGCAAAAGGGGAGAATTAATGGACAATGAATAATTTGACCCTACATTCCTAATGCCAAAGCCAGACATTGCCATAATTTGACCCAATACATAATTTACATTTCTGTTACCGTTTTAAAATGGCTCAATTTTGGATTATAAAGGACCTTTGACTCCTATATGGAAGTAATATATATCCAAACCCAACATGTACAATTATCTCTAAAGATGATCTTGTTGACACCGGATTTACTCATTCAAATTCAAGTGTTAAGTTCCAACACATGTTCATGAGTACATTCGGGATCAGGTTGGAATTCTCCATAGTCCTCTTGATAAATTTGACAACAATGGTATGTGGACACATTAACAGTAGATTCAATATTGACAATTCCTTGACACATTGTGATCCAGGTGGATCTCGGTGATCATCCACATTTTCCACTAAATCAACATTTTGAACCTATGGTTTCGATAAATCATGATATTCACCCTTTTGATGGGGAATGGAATGTAACACCATCTTCATTTGTTAATTACAAACATCATGTAATGATTTCCTAGTGGTTTTATGTACATGCCTACAACATAGAGTTAATGTACCAGATCCCATTAGAACTCCGCAGTTAAGCGCACTCAGGCTAGAGTAGTACTGGGATGGGTGACCTCCCAGTAAGTCCTAATGTCTTACATGCCTATGGAATTTTATAAACTTAGTCCAATTTTTTCCACATGCATCATGGGAATTTTTCTCCTGTCACTCTCTCATATATAATTTAGGTGAAGGAGGCCCTTTAAGCATGAAATGGAGTGTGATGTAAAGCTTCTTGCGAATGAAGCATAACCAACATCTCTTTCTTTTCAGAGATAAGCTACCCCATTATGCCAGTTTTTGTTCTACAATGTTTTTCTCTCTTATTCATTAATAGAAGTTGGGTTTCACTGTATTTTTGTGTTCTCTGCTATATTTTTGTTTGTGTCTCATTTCGTTCTCAGCATAATCTAGATCAGTTGTATCAGAGCAGTCTGGTCCTTGTCATTTTTCAGAGCAAGTCCCCGATGAGGTTAGGGTATAGATATTTGGGCCTCAATCTAGTTTCTCTTGAGGACAACCTCTCTCGCTAGCCCAAGTGACCTCCCATAGCGGAATAAAAGAGAGACGACCAAGAAGGAGATCCTTCCAAAACATTGCTCGAGGAATCCTTTGTGCGACAGAGGAACGAGATGATGGAAAAATTCGCTCAAATCCTTTGAATATTACCAATGGCGGCGACTGAGTCATCTTCGACAAACATCCATTTCATAGGTGCGACAGCCTTCAAGGTACAATTCAATTTTGATATCCCCTTATTTGAAGGCTAGATAGATGAAGATGCTCTAGAAAAATGGTTCAATTTGCTAGAAGGTTATTATTCTGTCCAAAAAAATTTTGACACTGAAAAGATCACCTTCGCGCTCCTTAAAGGCTTTCCCATGTTAGAGCTTGGTGGGGATTTTACTGGGAGTGGTACACCGTGGGTGAATCTACACCATTCAATAGAGAACCCACTTGGGCGACCTTTGTAAATGCCCTACAGGAGGAGTTCTACCATGTCAGAAACTATGATTAAAAATACATGAGATGGACAACTCTATGTCAGAAAAGAGACCAGATAGTGTCGGAGTACACTGACATTTTTCATACCTTGCGCTCAAAGCTGGGTATCAAATATTCTGAGTGAGACCTGATCTTGAAGTACCGTAGTGGTTTGCATAGGTACATAAAAATAGAGATGGATTTCTTGGACATCTCCTCACTTGGAGATTGCAAGATACCAGATATGTAAAATATGCAGAACAAAAATGAAATGCTAGAAATGACAGAATGACAGTAAAATATCCAGCATAATCTTCACAATACACAGAAATGATATACGAAATAGCAACAGAAATAACACTTTGATTCAGATAGCAATGTTCACAGGCCTCTTCGAGGGGGAAACCTCCAGTCGAGCAGCACTCTATTAAAATAATCTCCAAGCTAGGGTTCTCATACCCTCGCCTCTTATTTATACTAAATATGTCTATTAAGAGAAGCATCTAGAGGAAGATCCTTCTAGAAGCGAAAGCTTCTATTAGGTCTTCGTACATCCACCTTATTCTATTTTATTGAAAGGCCTTATTAATATTGACCTTTATTACATCCGAATACATTGATCTACCTATGTGCGGGTTAGGACCTTAACATGTCCGCCCCCTTAAAAATAGCCTTGTCCTCAAGGCTTGAGATGTGGAAACTGCTGTAGAATGGTAGCTGGTTCCCAAGTGGCATCTGCTGGAGTCATGTATTTCCACTGTACTAGAACTTCCTTGATGGTTCTCTGACGCAGGCGACGCTCACGCTGGTCCAAAACTACTTCTGGCTGTAGCCAAATGGAGCCTTCTTCAGCTAACTCTGGAAGGTTGGTTTGAATTTGGCACTTGGTTCCAATCACCTTCTTCAAGCATGAAACATGAAAAACATGATGTAGCTTCGACTGACTGGGCAGAGATAACTGATATGCAACTTGTTCCACACGCTTGAGAACTGTGTAAGGGCCATAGAATTTGGGTGCTAGCTTCTAACAATGCTCGGCCTTGAGGGAAGTTTGCTTATATGGTTGCAGTCTCAGAAACACCTGATCCCCTTCTGCAAATTGACGTTCAGAGTGACCTTGATCTGCTTGCTGCTTC